>OMNV01009094.1:0-61226 GCA_900303265.1 Brotula barbata | reverse complement strand
GGAGCTCTGATGAATGATACATTAACGTCCCCCCCCACCCCTCCCGTCCGCTCTTCCTCCGTGGATCTTCAGCTCCTGAGGCCTGTCACTGCAATGATGGCGGGAGTGCGTGGATGAGTTTGCGCACTGCGATCTGATTCTCCTCAGTGCCATGTCCCCAGTCAACAGCCTGTCCCCTTTTGTCATTGTAGATTTCAGGTGCTGCCATGGCTTTGCAGGGGGGTGGGGGGTGGAGTACCAGAAGGCATGATCTTTCTGAGAGCAGCACTTATTGAATTATCCCTCACTCTCTGGTCCCACTCTGAGGAGTTAAGCAGCTTACCTGTGGCCCTGAAAAATACATGACTGCAGTGTTCATGGCCCAGCAAAGAAAAGGGTTGCCCCCCTGACAATTTTGCTATTCATAAATGCACTTTGTAAGCTACAGGTAGAGTGACTATATAGAGAGCTATTTGTCTTAATAGATACAGCTGTGTCGTCGGTGTACATTCATGATTTCTGTGGGGAAAAACGAACTGCCCCCCCCTCCTTTGCCGTAACTGCAAAGAGTGCCAAATCTAAATCATTGAAATCCAAATCTAATTGTTGTATCCAAAAACTTGAAGAACCCCAGTTGCACCATGGAAAAGACAAAGTATGTGCAAATGCTCTCCTATCAGGATTTAATCGTCTGAATTGTCAGCTGTCCGTACTTGATGATGGATTGGGTTAATGATCCAAATTGATTGCCATATGTGTCCTTCCCTGACATTTTCTGCTACTTAAGTGAATCGCCGGCTAAGGAAGCTCATTGGAATTTTAGACTTACAATTTCGTTATGCTCTATGGGCCAAGATAAATGCTAGCTGAGCCTACACTGATACGACACCCATTAAGTGACTTTTTAAACAATTTCAATTACACAGAACATAACCATGGTGAAATGGTGACTGCTTCGATATCTCTGTTAGGTATTAAATTGAAAATCCAGAAGTCAAGTTCTATTTATTAGCCAAGCAATAATAACACATCACCACACCCGGTAACCTCTCAGTCAGTACTTGATTTTTTTTTTCGCCCACGTCAGCAGCTTGAAGTGTCTCTTTTGCCGACTGTACCCATAGTGGAATGACAGGCCCAGATATCAGATAATAGTGATAGGTAAGCCACATTACCTACAGCTACATTTTGCTTCCTGCATCATCATTACCATCCACATGTACTGTGTCAGTCACAGAGATGACAGTTTTTAATGAAACTCCGGAGAGGATGCTGTCAAATCGCATTTGAAAAACAGGAATCGCTGATCAGCACCCATGACAGGGGATGTGGGTGTAAACTGCAACGGCCTCTTCTCTAAATCCAATAAAAATCCCTGTGATACCGCTATGACAGTCCAGACAGATAATGCAAAACAAAGGGCAAAGACAATCAGGCTTCAGGCTCCTGCAGACTTTGTGTCTGAAGTAGACAGAAGTTAAAAATGATGGCACATTCTTGATGAAATCTTTGGCCAAGGATTAAAAATTTGATTTCCAGTTGAACACTCACAAATTCTACCATCGTCAGAAACTTAGAATCAAAATGTCATAAATCCAGCAAAAGAACTTTTATTATATCCATTTCACACTGTGCACCACACAATGAACATACAGTACAAGATTGCTGCTATCACACAATGGCTGAAGGAGACATTATTCAGTTTTCCAATCACTCACATGACCATATGAGTGCAGGTGCAAATGCTTTAGTGATAATTGAGTCACTCTTGACTGAGTTTTAGATGGCTTTGTTGCTGTCAGCACTATGAAGCAGCAGCTGTCCAGCATGGGGAGTTTGCCGTTTCCTCCTCCTGCTCTCTTTACATCTGTGCACAGCTTGTCTTTCACTTTTAATTGTTTTTTTTTTTTGTTTTTTTATTAATTTGTGGGCTTACAGCTGTACTGAGCGACCAACAATGAAGCTTTGAAAGTTTTTCATGTGAAAAACTGAAGTGAGCTAATTAGGATGTGTTTTCGCACAAAACATTAAGCGTAGAAACATTGGTTTTCAACTGTCCTTCAAATTCTGGATATGTGAAAGGTAAAACCACATATCTACATTCACAATCTGTGCTTAAAATCTTGCCAGGGACAACATCAGGGGAATTACACACCACTGATCCTGAGACACAGACAAGCAGTGTAGGCCTAATGAGCAACTACATAACAGATTAGCCTACTGTGTATAGCTTCTGTCAAAGTAACGTCATTAGAGCACAAGTGCTAGTGAATCCACCAGTCAGTTGGAGAATAGACTTGAAATAATTAGTAAGAAAGTACATCAGGCTGTTTCGTAAGAAAGAACATCAGGCTGTCTTTCACATTGCTCATGAACAGAACCTAAACACATTTTTATACAACATTTTGTAATGAAAATATGGCCAATGTTTATAATTCCTCATATTTTGATGTATGGTGGTAGTGGTAGTATTAGTAGTGGTAACAGTAATATACAGTGATTGACATTATACCACCACTGTTGTACTCTGCAGCTACAGGTAAGACTCTTTAGTGTCAAATTATCCCTCAGCCTGGTATTTTCACCTGTCAATGATTCCACCGCCCCTCACCTTCAGCGATTGATCAAAAGGATGCTGTGATCCACAGTTGTCTGTTCTGGGTGGAATCCTCCATTGTGGATGGGTTGTAACTCATAAGTGATAGACATTCAGCTGCAGCAATATTTCATGTGAGGACAGGTGAAGCAGGAAGCTGATGGAATCACACTTTTTTTCCATTAGAATCTTGTGGTGCAGTTTTTGGCTCATTGCTGGTATGATGGGAATCCAGCTTAGACAGGCCGTGAGTCATTTATTCTTCATTCATTCATTCCAGCTTTTTTTATCTCGTTCTTGACATTGGTCAAGTAGTGACATCCATGTTAATGTGACTTACTTGCATAAGTTCTATAATGATCCCTCTCCAGGATTTTGTTGGACCAGCCCACATAGGTCACATTAAGAATGTCCAGGACAAAATGAGGAAGTCTCGTATCTATGTGGTTCCCACCTCACCTTGTAGATTATGGAAATTAAAGTGACATTGATACATTCTTATTTCGACAACAGAAACACATAACTGAACGTCAGTTGTTGCTGACGGCACCAGAATATGCTGTCCATTGTCTCTGAGTATGTCTAATACAACTTTGTTGTTATAATCATGCTTCAGTATTCTCTGTATTTTGTTTTCTGTAAGATTCAAGGATTATACGTGATTTAGAATGGATGTTGTTAAAAAAGTCCTGTGATTCCTGAAAAGGTTCCCGCAGTATGAAAGCACCTACCCTGCATGTAGTCAGTACGTTCGCAGGCACTTGAAAATTCAGTTAGTACTAAGATTAAGACAATAAATCTTTCTTTTCTTTTAATGATAGTAAAACTTTAATGCAATTGAAATTGGCACAAATCGTATATTCACTGATTAACAGACCTAGTATAGCTTTTGCCTTGTCTGAGAGGAGTAATACTATTATTGAGTGCATTTAAGCGTAGAAAGTGTTCCAGATGTATACCTTTCTGCCCGCCTGTGATGATTTATTTGTATTCATTACATCAATTGAAGTCTAGTGTTGTTATCATGTTGTTAAAATTTAGCAGTTAGTTTTGTCTGATAAGCTTGACTTATTTCTGTATTTCTTGTTTTATTGCACTCAGCAGTATTTATTTACCTTCACATAAATGGCAATAGGGGGCATAAGCACATCTACCAGTATCCGGAGCATTACTCATTTTTAGAGGGTTACAGGGTTCACTTTGCTTTTTTACAGCTATCTTATCATTATCTGGGTGATGGTTTTCTCTTTTGACCTTATTTGAATTTTGAGATAAACATCCCTCCAGCAAAATTGGACCAAATTAGTCTTTTATCGGGTGTGTTTTAAGGGAATGCTTTGTCACTGCTTCTGCTGCTGAATGTGCTCAGCTGCCGGCTGGTCTTATTTGCCCAAATTCATTTTAGTGTCTGGCCATGTTTATTCAGGTCACAGGCACACTGCCCTTAGCCTGAATGCCTTTTAACGATTTATCACATCTAACAGAAGCACCAACAAATCTGCTTTGTTTCAAAAGGATTCCTACACATTACAACATGGAAACCAATCCAGTGTGAGGTGTGTAAAAAAGATACTACAGTATTACACTGTCTTATTCATTCAAATTTGGAAGGAATATGTCTTTGACCTGGCTGAATAAATATTGTAAGATAAGCAATACATACATGGATAACCGCTATAGATAATGGATGGATGGATGGATAATAGTACACAGATCCTTGGCATTAGCAGAAGTAATAGGAAATAAAAAAAAACGCAATTCTTGTATATGTACAAAAATGTGATATTCCAGCAAGACATTATCAGAGGGTTCAATTTATTTTGGACTAAATTATATGATGTACGTCTTAAAAATGTCCAATCTTTCGCAAAATTTATGGGAACACTTAATATGTGAAGTGTCAGTTTAAATGGTGCACTTCAAGCAAAATGCTGAGCCTTGTATGTTATAGTTTTGCTTTCCTTTGAAATTCAGAATATACAGCTTCATATTTTATTATTTGTCTTGTGATTTTTAAGAGTTGCACAATGTTTTTATTTATAAATTTATCACATTATGGTGGTAGTGTCAGGCTAGTATACAATCTCTTTTCATTCATAGATATTCATAAGTTTTAATATGACATAATTCCACCGACAACTGGCCTTAAACGCTGACGTGGAGCGAGGACAACGCGTGCCGCAACCTTGTGCAGAGTACTTTCCGAGTTATCTGGTGCTGAGGCATGGACCGAGCAGATAAAACAATTCTGAAGGGGAAATGATTCTGTCCGTAATCAGATTTATTTACGCAGCCCACTGAGGAAGATTGATGTCTTATCTTTGGCTGCGGATTTCAATTCTTTATGCCGCGATGCAGATAAACAATCAGTCTGCTGTCTCCAGAGCTTTTTTTAATTTTCTATTAGTGTGTGTGTGTGCTTGCACCTATTTGAGTGTTTTGCCATATTTTCTTCTAAGAAAAACACAGTTGTTTGAGAATAAAGCCACCATCTCTCTCCAACTTTTAACAACTCTTTTTCATGGCTGTTAAATGCCAGACATGTGCTTTTACATCTTATGACTTGCATTTGAAAAGTGGAGCTCAAGCAGAGATCAAACTGCTGCTACTGCTCCTGCCGGGCTGGGAGAATAAGACTGAGCCGCCATCTTGCGAGCTGAAATTCATGTTGTACTTTTCTTAGGGTTTGCAGGATACAGTGTTTGTGTTCACCATCTTGAAGTTGTGTGCAATATGTTAAAAAGCCTACTGAGACTACACGGTGACTAAATGATCTGCTAAATGAGTTTGGAGGAACACAGTATATCTGTTCACAAAGCGGTGAAGAACTCATTACTCATTACTGGCACATTATGTAAATGACATTCTGTGCTGCAGATGTAGATTAATGTAGTTACATAGTTGTTCTGTACTGATTTTTAGAGTGTGTTGCATGTTATCCACTATATTTTATAACAGTGTCTCATGTGTTTTGCGTCGGGAATTGCAGAAGTAGTTGAAAGTTCTCTAAACAGGATCTTGCATTGAATCTTTTGAAAGCATCGTTCTCTGTCTGGCACAAATCAAACTCTGAGAAGATTTGTTAGTAGTGTGAACATGATCCGAATTCATTCTGAACCAATTATAAGCCAAGTTACCGTATATGCCAGCTCTGTTGAGGTTCCTTGTTATTAAGCTGCAGTTCCCTGTAAAATTTAGTTCGCTTGGATTTTTTTCTGTGTGAATCCTAAATTTTGGTCCCTCTTTACAACAAAGCCAACAAACTGCAGGTCTGAAGACACACCAGATGTGTCATTTGAGATCTTTTCAGTAGATTACACAATTACTTCTACTTACAATTACAATCTACCTCAACCTGCATCTTTGTCATTCTCTCACTCATGGCACAACTTTGATTGATAAGTCTCACATTTGTCTGAAAATAAGTGTTGTGACTTGTTATCGAGATGGATTATTGTTCCTGAGAGATACGATGTGATGTGAGATCTGAGAAAGATTTGGTTCCCCTCCCCACTTAGAGAGCTTGTCTTATTATCTCCTGAAATGGCAAGGTTACAGTACCTACGGGTGCAGAGGAAGGTGAGGCGTGTTAGCTTTTTATCTTTAAACCAGTCAGCCTTAACAGAGACGCGCTGCCACTGTCTCATCAGACTTGGCTAGGAATAAACATTCTCTTACATACAAGTTTTGCAATTCAGCTGAGCTGCTTAGTTGGGAAATAGGAGAATGCTGAAAATATATTAGGTATGTTTAATGGACCTGGAGAAATGCAGGGGAAAACAACCTTGGTTACCTCTGGCATTAATATAAAATTTATGAGGAAGATTTAGGCCGATCTCCTGCAGAGCCTTGAGAAGACGTTGCTTTGTCAGTCAGCACACGTTTAGCATAAATCTCTCACTCCTCCTTTTTCTGCACCACCTTGAATTTCCCAGCATTCACTCCTTCCTGTGATGGTTCGTTTATCTACGCTTTTAACTGTTGAAGTATCAGGAGTGAGTTTCATTTGGATTACTTTGGAAGACAAAGCACAAGCGATAGATCTGTTCTTTTTACGGCCCGTTTAAGCCATTTTTTGTAGAAAGAGGAGATTGTTACCATTTTCAATTAACTCATCTGAGTCTTTCCTTCTCTTCAGTTTGTCCAGCTGGCAGTTTTGTTGTAAAAGTGGAACATTTGCATCAGCCATTCCTTCTGTAATTTGTCTCTTAATTTGACACTTTCCATCAGCTATGAAACATTGTTAGCGTTTTATCCAGTCCCTCTTCTTATTAGTTGCATTTGTGTCTGATCAAATGAAGAAAATGCCTACTTCAATATCTGTCAACATGCTAACGTTGGTTTTTATTCAGCTTCTGATCGATGACGTTTAGTAACTTGGTGAATTTATTGATTGCGCTTGATTGCCGTCTATGTAAAGGCTTTGAATCAATTTCCCTTTTCCTTAGTACAACAGATTATCAGTGTGAATGATCTTACAGATGAGGCAATTGTCATTTTGTGGTTTGCAGTGATTCATGAATTTTATGAAAGGACTTTAATGAGCAGCATATTTCAATCCGTTTAAGGATGAGGAGCAGAGCCCTCTCCTACCTTGCCTGCATTTGAAGGGAATGGAAATGATCGAAGCCAAATTTTAAACGATCAAAAAAGAGGTTTTTGGTGTGATTTCTTGTAGCGATGTCCATAGAGTAGCGATTGAGGCAGTGTTTCACAGATAGAGCTGCATCTAATAAATGTTTTTAACTCACTGATCTAGCAATTATTGGAAAATTGGATGATTAATCAAGCATGTGCTAAACAACATTAAAGGCAAGGATATGAAATCACCTTTGAAAAAAACCTTTTGACTGAATTACAAGTAAAAAATATGTGAGGGTTTTATCATTAAAATATTTTGCTAAAAATAAATTAGGCCTACTCACGCTCTCATTTTTTAGTAAAAAAACCCCAAACTCAAAATCTGATATTGTAAATGTTTTCCTTTTTAATTTTTAGTATAGAATAAGATAAAAATCTATCAAGATGCATTAAGGAAATACATAAGGGTTTCAGCATAAAAATGAATATGAACCAAATTGAACTTAATTTGAGCAATTTGGATGGTGTATCCAGAATAATTACAAAATCCCAGAATGCACTGTAGCACAGTTTTCGTATAAATTATTATAAGTTATTTTCAAATCTTTAATTATTTCTGCTAGTGTGCAGTTTCTACATGCTTTTGTCAAAAATGGTTATGAAGAAAGCTATGCTTACTTCTATACTGCTGCAAAATGAAATGAGATTTGAACCTCTATGAGGAACTACAGGTACATCAGGGTCCTTGGTGTAAACCACGAGTAATACAGATCCATGTCGACTGTGTTTCGTGATTCCATTATTCTTTATTTAGTCTTGCATCACCACTGACGCACTATGTCACAGGAGACTTTGGTAATTAAAATGGTAGGAATTGCACACACATGCTGTAGAATTATATTGATTTATTGATTAATCTTTCCACGGTTGTCTCCTGTGCTTATGCCATTACTTGAAAAGACAAGCCGAATACACGCGAGTGATAATATTTAATAGAAAGTGATGTGGTCACTGTGCAGTACATCTTATTTATTTTGTACTTATTTTTTTGTGTAACACGTTTTACGTTGTACTTGCCATAAATTGCTTATCTGACTCACCACGGGGCTGTCATGTGTAGCCCAAAATGGCTGCCTTATGAGGTTTTGTTTGTATCCTGCTCGTGCTCTATGTAATTGCGCTCAATAGGTTGTAAAGGCAGCCTCGTAAATCAGAGAGCCTTCCAGAGTTATGAATATGATCTCGCTCGGCCTCTGTGCACAAACATTTACCCAGGTCCTCTGGACCATGATGCTCCTGCCCCACTAAGGGGAAAAAAAACACAGATCAGGGCCCGCAGTGGGGTTTCTCTGAGCTGCTGGAAATGGTTCAAGGGTTTATGCTAAAGGCTATAATTAGGACAAGATAGACTCTATTAATTTACTTTGCGTAAGCACTCAAATAACCACAGTTGACAGTAGGGCTTCACTGAATATTTTTATTTTTAAGTCACACCGACATAGAAATCAGGAATGTAGGTTTGATAAATTTTGTTATGATGAACCGTCAGAGAAGTGGAATAGTTTCTCGATGTGCTTTTTAAATTTTCATCCAGTCAAATCAGAGATGTTTAATTGACCTTTTCTCTTTTTTTCCAGTTATGAATAAGTTTGGGAAAAAGGAGCCGATTTGAGAATGGATTTTCACATTTTTTTGCCATGCATGCCATTATTTAATTGGCTTAGATTCTACACGTGTATTGTGTCCATCTCCTGTCTGAATACTTACTCGTCAATGTCAATTAATAATATACAATTCCCTTTTGGGGTTTTGAGACCTCTATCAACCTGACTGAAGGGCTCTTCAGGAATCATACTTCTAAGGTTGTTACTGTTGTTTCAGTCAATATGCTCATACTGTAACTTTCTCTTATAATGCTCCTATGATTATTCCGGTAACACTGAATTGAATAAAGCGACAACATAAAACAGAAGTAAAAATAATTCTTTCAGAAAAAAAGCCAAGACCTTTAATTTGCCTCTTAATTACGACAGTCACATCTGAGTTGGACCAGATAGGTGTCAAGTACAACCTGTCAGGAGAAGAACAAAAGGGGGAAAAAATTATATTCTAAGCTGTCAGATATTGAAATCATTTAATAGTGCCTGTGAAGTACACCTGTTCCCTGAGTGAGATGCAACAAATCATTTTTACCAGCTGGAAATGTGAAGAAAATATTCATACTGCACATTGAGGAGTGTTTACAAACGTTCATGATGCAAGTTGGCCTCAAATTCTGTATGAAAATGAAAATTCAGCCCTTTAAGAAATTTTGCACATCGTGATCTTCATGTACATTTGCCTCGAGCACATTTCCTGCTTCATGCTTCCCACTTTGTACTATTTACTTTAGAATTCAGCTTCACTGGTTTGTGAGATGTAAAATTAAAATGAATAGTACAATGGATAAAAGGAGCAAAATAACTTCCTTTCATTTGTTAGCTGCTTATTTGGTCTTCCCTGGACAATTTAGATTATGTAAGAGACACCTTTATAACAAAACAAAAATACCTTAGTCGAATCAACACTTGAAGTAATCTTAAGAAAACAAGCAGTCGTAAATTGTGTCATACCTACATATATCCAGGATGTTGAAAACTGTATTATATTAGAATGGGTTTAATCCAAAATAGCAAAACAAAAAATTATCGTGTAATGTAGAGATTGTGTCATGTCTTGATTAGGTGCACCAAATAAAAAAAAAAAACATTTTCTGTCTTTAGGCGGAGTCTCCAGTCAAAGTCCACAGCTACAGTCCACTGTCTTTGTCTTTCTATTTAATGCACTTTGTACCTCAAAGTAAAATGAGACGGATACATATTGTTGACTCAAACTCCTGTCAGTATTGAACATTCAGCTGAGGAAGCCTTATTGTAGTACCAAGCCGAGCTCTTGAACTACAAAGAGGATGAGCAATGCAGTTTGACTTTTGCAAGTATTTCATCACATTGTGCTGTGTAAATTTAGCCTGGCCCACAAGGTAAAAGGAAGCAGGACCTTTTTGTATTATTAAAAAAAGTAATTTATGTCATTCAGAAGTCATATTTTCCAGAGGTTAAAGTGAATAAACTAAGACAGACTTAGTGTCTCTGCAAATTTAATGCAAGAGCAGCGAGAGAAGACAAAACAGTTGTTAGTATTGGAAATATCCGTCTGCTGAGTCCAGCAGCTGTTTATTCAAAATCCAGGCGATGGGGAAAGGATCTGTTTGCTAAAGGAGAAAGTTAAAGCGATGGAAAAGTGCCAAAAGTCTATTTCTGATTTTTGAGGATGTGAATGAGAAATCATTGTTGGATTGACATGAATTCTTTGAGATGTGTTTTTTTTTTACTCTCTCGGTCCATCAGTGAAATGTTAACTGTCCAGTTGAAGTAGAGCGGCTAGGGCTGTGTGCATGCGTAGGATTTGATACAAAAGCAGTTTTGCAGTCTTGCTTTGGAAATTAAAACCAAGCAAAGAGGAGTTCCCTTGTGTTTCTCAGGGCGTTGTTTTTTTAAATATAGTGAATTAAAAATACATGGTCCTGCAAACACTGAGGATAATCTGTTTTTTAGAATGTGGACAGTTTTGACCGTATTATACACCTTGAGTTTTAATTGTGAAACTAACTAATGGCTAACTCAAATTTATGTTTTCACATGACCCAGTTTCTGTAATGATCGCTTAATATTTGTCCACAAGTGACAATCTGTATCATGTTATTTTTGCTCCACAAACTGTAATGACTAACTATTATTTTCATATTGATATATCTATTGTTTTGATTGTTAATCTAGGACTTGGACTCTAGAGAGTACACGTTCTCTCGAAAAGAAATATAAATTGCAAATCTTAACCCAAGCAATAATGATAATTAAGACAATTTGATATCCACACATTAAAATTATGCACTAGAATAAACAGAGAGCCAGGCTATAGTGTTGAGAGCTAGACATAATGGGGATATTAGTGTTTATAGTGGTATATTTTATATTTAATTAAACCTGTGTGCTTTATTGAGGTTGTGCTGTTAGGAATTTTTAGATTCTTTTTGCTCTGACCCTCACCTATTGCACCTTTATATTCTGCAAAATTGCTTAATATTCTTCTTCTTTCTTTTGCAATGGTTGGCTATGGCCTTATCTTTGTCTTCAATTGAGTTGTGGATTGATTTTATGGTGACAGCCCTACAAAATGCTTCCCATGCTGGGGTCAAATGTTTAATATAAGCAAACGGGAGATGCTATGCATAAACTCTGTTCCTCTCCCCTCTAAATATCCCACCGAGTTGTGTTATAGGCAGATTAAAGACACTGATTCACAGCACAGAAGAAGGGTAAAAATAAATGGACTGCATACTACAAAGAGCCATGGGTGGCAAAAGAATCACTGAACAAGAACATATTTGCTTTGTTCATCATATCTAGTTTCATTCAGTGGGCCCAATCTGTCCCCCTGCAGATGGCTGGAGCCAGGGTTTTGCCTGGGTGAATGGGTGTGCAGGGCAGGTGGATTCAATCAAGCTATCTAATGGAATGTAAATCTAAAAGGCACCAGGACCCAGAGATCGCATCCCACATTTAGTTCTGCCCTTTGCGTTGTGACTAAGTGCAGGTGCATGTCGGCATGACACCCCAGTGACACAGGAGGAGGGGAGGGGGCGACATCTGCATCCAGAATTGAATAACCAAACCAGTCAAACGAGTGAAGGGTGAGTACATAGTCCACATCACTCGGAACACTTTAGTTTCTCACTGTCCTCCAAATGTTCTGCTGAAATTGTGGGTGTTTTATGGCTGTACTTTGAGGTTAAAAGTTTTTATCCTCCCTTTAGCATAGAAGGTTCATGTTCAGCACACAACACCCCTGAGAAGGCCTTTACTGACTTTAGCCTTTATGTGCTACTGAATATTTGGGTCCATTTCAGTACCCGAGGGTTGTATCTGTTTATCCTGCAGTGCTGATATCGCAGCGAGTGCCCAACAACGGATGTTTCTCTGATGCTGAAATGTCTTGTCTGAAATGTCTACATTTAGGCTGGCGTATCTGTGGCAGAGAGCTCCTAACATGGCACGACTCTACAGCATAGCTAAGCACACATATCAAGACGCCTAAGAGGCAGAAGTCGAGCCTCTAGGACATTTACAAGATAAATATTACATCCTAGACAAGAACTTTGCATTCCTGAGACTTAGACGGCGTAGGATGCTTTAGCGGTGGCATTTCTGTCAGAGGAATGCCGAGGTTGTTATGCCTCTCCACAAACATACTGACAGGAGTTGGCCTGTTTCTGTGTGGGAGGGAGATTCACCATATAGGTGTTTAGTCCTAACTGAATCTCTACCCTGGTGAAATGATGGAGTGACATTTCACCCAAACACATCTCCACTTTGCTGCCAAATGCTGAGGCTCTACTGAATGTACTTCCTCCTTTGCAAATCTCAGCTGAGCTATAATCTATAATTGATTTTGCAAACGAGTGTCTATTACATTAATTGTTGGCATCACCATCATAATACATAGATTTAAGGAACAGTATCTGCGCATTAGGATCGTTGTTTATAGCACAAAGCTATGGATTATTGTTTTATCCCTGTGTTACCAAGGTCCCTGATTGGAAGTTTTCAATAATAAAGAGAACGTACAGTGTGTGCAAAATCTCTACAGAAATTCACAGTTACATGTAATACTATAGGATGATGTTGTTGATAGCTGCAGAACATTTCATTTTCAGTACAATTTTTCAATGAATCTGTTTTGCTGCAATAATACAAAAAATATATCTATCCATCTCTCTCTCTCTCTCTCTCTCTCCCTCCGACTCTCTCTCTCTAATCAACATCAAACCACTTTGAGATTTGAACACGATTCAGTTTCATGCTTTTTCAAGTCAACCTGTGAATCAGACACTACCTGCTGAGATGAGACAAGTTATTAACATGTGATACGTTCCCTTTCTTCTGCCATATTTTAATTGTATCCCAGAAAATCTGTTCCATCACATCCAACACAACCTTGGACACCATCCAGCTCTTGAGTCCACTTAGTGTTGGACCCATGCCAGCCTACAAGTAAAGAAGTCTAACCAGGACCAGGCTCAATGCTCTGTTTAAGAGCCAATGTGTTACCAACAGGCTATGCTAATGTCCATATGCTCATCATCCAGCTGGCCCTGCTGTCCCCAAAACAGAGCGCCTGATCAGTCGTCTATAATATATAGAATCAATACCACTGATGCAGGGCTGATTCTGGCTATAACAATACACATGTAAACATCTTACAGTCATTTAGCATTGAATCTTACTTATTCCACTTAGTATGTAACGTGTTGTACATAAAACATAAAGGAGTTATATAGAGAATTTGATGATAACTTGTTCTGGTATCTTCAAATAAAGTAGCCCCTGGTATCCAAATATATGACTTGCTATCTAAAAATTCTTCATAAAGGCTTCAAATACAGCAAAAAAGCAGCACCTGATCATTTTTTAACTTGGTTCCTTACTTTTTTACGCTTAGTTTTTTTTTACATCCTGAGAGAAATCATTTCAAGATTCAATTATAATGGTCAATGCTTGAATGAGTCATGAAGATAAATTTACTACATATTCTATCATTCTTAAGCATCGTCTTCCACTGGACAGTCTTTTTTGAATGATGAAGTTGAATTTGTTTATTATAACAGGCATATTAGTTAGACTGCAGCTGGTCCATGGCTAAGTATAGACAGGTATTAATTTGCCAGCAGAACTGTGGATGCAAAAAAGAGCTGTCTGCAATTTTATTTGAAAGAGAGATGAGGAGAGTCTGAAGGAGCTGTAGATCAGAAAATAAAGTTACATTTACATAATAAGAATTAATTTTATCAAGAGTAACAGTATTTAGTTAAACAGTGCATTAAAGCCCTCCACTCATTTACCAAAATTTATTGTGCATTAACAAAATTAGAGTCCATTCAAGTTTAATCATTAAAGAAATCCATCCATCAGTTTTTATCTGGGTCCAGGTGCTATGCGTGTTAAGCAAAGTAGCCCAGATGTCCCAATGCCTGTCCACATCCTCCAGGTCATCCTTTGGCTTGCTAAGTAATTTTAATAATAACTGAATAATGCCCATCCATGATTTCACTCTCTCTGCACAGCTGGTTGGATGACGATACATTATGCGTTTTGTGATCATTTATGAGCAGATTGTACTTTTAGAAATACTGTAAATTTAGTGAACATAATTACAAGTCCAAGTGCTGGTGTAAATGTTGAATTACAAATGGCAATGGCACCATTTGTACTTTTGGTGAACACATTAGTGGTCAAAGTCCTTTTGTTAAACATAGAATAAAGATAAGTCTTGAATCAAACTAAATTGGAGATGTGATAGTGAATTAGCAGTCAGTCACTGACTGTATTCATTGTTTGGCTCACTAAATTTCATTTTTACTTATTTACTGTGCTATCTCATTTAGCCTCTCCTTTTTTCCCCTCAGCCACTCGAGGGTAATTTTGAGAAAGATGATTTTGTGTGTGGTGTGTGTGTAGACATCTATGTAAAATGTGTTCTGAAGAGAGAGGAACAAAGATAATGAGGTCCTATGAAAATATGGTTTGTAATTGGCAGTTTACGCACTCTGCCATGGATTAGCTGATGCATGACTCTGTTCCCACAGCTGCCTTATCAACATCCATTTCTATTCACTCTGTAGAAAATGTTGAATTGTTGATGCGCATGGTCTTTTTTTAGACATCTGTGCCATTATTCAACCTGTTACTTTAAAACGTATGCCTTGCCCCTCTACTTGATGAGGCTGCTTCTTTCATGTCCTTTCATAGCTATTCAACAAGCTAAAAAGGACTGCAAATTGGCACCAAACAGCTACAGTGTAGCTGGTAACACAGATAAATTTCAACTTTTCATGGTCCAAGTTAGTTAAGTGGGTATTCCTCCTAGGTCCTTTCTGCAGTTGCAAATCAAGACTGCCCAGGTCATATTCCAATAGTTTTTAAGAGACAAAAAAACTAAACTGAAGACAAGAAAAGTGAAAGTGCAGCAGGGTCGTTTTGTGGCGGTCAGATACAGGTGCTGTTTGGATACTTTGGGTTTTCTGGGTTTATTCCATCTTGATAGGGCGTATTACTCAATCAACAATCCAAAGATTATGAAAAAAATCAAAATGCCTTTATTCACACCATAGCAGTTATATTTAAAAATGGCCAAAGTGTTGTGACCTTACGCTCAGTCTTCATCATTCGATATACTGTTGACAATGCTGGATTTCAAAGCAGACAAGTTTTTTCAAAGCATATTTTGTCTGATTTTTTTTTTTTTTTTCCCAACAATTACACATTTACAGCAGCGTTATAATAGATATGATTAGATTTTTCCAATTAATGTAAGTTAGTGTATATGAGGGTTACCACAGGTAGGGTATTGGGGAACAACCCTTGACGGGAAGGAAAATGCTACATTTCTCACATATGGCTGCTCTGTATGTATGAGTCCCTGTTGACCAATCAAACTGGGTTTGCTCATTGAGACGAACAGCCTTTGTGGCATTTGTTTTCTTGGCTTACCTTTTTCTTGTATTTTTTTTTTTTTCTCCACACCTTCGAATCAATATTTTTCCCTCAATGCCTCACGCGGTAGTAAACTGGTATCCATGTGGATCTGAAACACTCCCATGTAGCTTCCATCCTCAGGTGATAAATGCCTACACAGTGTTCTCCATTGTAATGCAACTCAGTGCCCACTGGAGCTGATCCTGCACAGTTATTCTTATGGCAGCAGCCATATGGTTGGTACTTAGTGCCACCTGCCTCTGGTGCTAACCAGGGGAGAAGGGGAAAAGGATGCCGGGGGAAAGAGCGATTGGCAGGTTGGGCTGCCGCGAGAGCGGGAAACCACCAAGTCTCCAAACTAACTTAATGGACTTTTCTGGTTGGCAGTATAATAATGGATTGTGCGCCACACAAGGGCTTTGGCTGGAGCACAAGAACTCGAGTCTGTCAGCAGAGGAACTCGGGCCTGCAGCAACATCAGTGTTGTACAGCGGAAGCACAGAAACAAAACCACACTATTTACTTTACCTTTGACTCTCAATTATTCCATCTTTGCCCTCACCAAGCAATTATAATAGACTCAAAGTGCATTGTAAACACAGCACTTAAAGATGAATCATACTTTGTGGTAACCTGTTAGGATACATTTTTCCCTCAAATAAAGTAATATAATAGTCATCTCCTATCTTGATATACTATTATTCTTTCCAACATTTGTGTTTCTGGTGAAAAATACGGGGTCCTTGTCTGTACACATCATTAGTCACCAGTTAAAATGGTGAATTTTTTTTTGCCCTCTGGGTATTACGATTACTTGATTAGATAAGGGATAGAAGCATATGTTTCTGTAGATGTTTGTTTCTGATAAATCTCCCTCTGCACAACATTTTACCTCACAAAATTTACCATGTTTACCCTCATGAATGCTTTGTATAACACTGCATTGTACACCTCGCGTGTCCCGCTCGACTGTCTCTGTTGGCTTACTGACTGACTGTTTAGAGCTCAGTTTTGACCCTGTGCAGCTGCGTCACACTCCGAAACACGAGCTAAATCAATATAGGAGGCTGCCAGCTGCCAGTCAATTGACAATATCACTTCAATATGCATCCGTGCGTGTCACCTCCTTCATTGGTTATCAGCGTCATATTGACAAATCTCATTTGAAAATACAATACTGAATGTCAAATCGAAGATGCTTTTTATTCATAAAAAGCTGTGTATGCGCTGAGGTTTTATCATCAATGTTACCACAGCAACATCCTGCCATCAAAGCAACAACTGCAGGATAATCTTTTTTTTTTTCATCCCATTTGAGTGATATACACAACATCTAATAGGCAGCTCTGGAATGTCATGGCTGCAGATGTGTGTTACAAAGGACAGCGCTTGATGCTTGCAGCCGTAATGAGCAGATACTTCTGGCCTCCTAATTGCTTACCAGGCCCATGCATGGCTCATCAGAGAGCGGCTTAATTGGCCATCACTACCCAGGCAAGCATGAGGCCCGGGCTAACCCTGCTTTGCCTGCTCACTTCGGCTAAGAAGCTTGCAGAATGAGTAAGTAGCACCATTCATTCTGCATTGCTGCCACTAATGAACACAGTTTAGCCTGGAGGTCTTGATCATTGTGTCGCACTCCATCTTGGTCTTACTGTGTTTGTTGTGTTTTTAACCGCAGTTTGCTGGTGTTATTCCAGTGTTTGGTCTTTTTTTCTTACTGTTAAGCATCAATGTAATGAAGTGCTTCCCGGTTTTGATATTGGGGTGTGTAGCAAAGCTGACTCGCTGGGAGATAAGTGTCTTCAGCTGCTGGCAATCAATTTATTTGCCCTCTAATGTTAAATACGTGTATGGAATGAATAGGAAAAGACATGGGAAGATGGAGGAGCGAAAGTGAGTTTGAAATTGCTGCCTGTGCGCATTTCTATTCACTCTGAGAAATTATCCTTTCATTGGAACTACACAACTCTTCACGGGCCATTACACTATCCGGAAAAAACAATCACACATGAATATGGAGTTTAGAGCCTATTTTAATATTCACCCAGTTACTGTTGACAGTAGAATGTCAATAAAGAAATTATGTGAATAACTTTTCTATTTCCATATAAGTAATTATGCAATGTTATTAGATCTGTGCCTTGTCTATATAAGCCAGATAGTTCGCTGTGTTACGTGTGTGTGCATGAAGAGCTGTGTGTTAGTGTTTTCCTGTTCAACTTATGCATCCACATTATGTGTGGTTTTAGAGGTGGAATACATCCTTGTCCTTGGACAAGTTGCCACAACCCTGAAAGAAAGACGGACACCCACATATAATGCAGTATTGATTGGTGCTTAAATCGGTTTGATAACAGCTTTGTCAAATCAGCTCTTTTAACAATCAGATTAGAGCTTTTAGTACAATCGATTGGGAGGGATTTCAAATCTACAAGATGACACTTACAGAGGAGCCCATAGCTAGAGCTTGGCCACCCATGAAAAGGATCTAATCCCACACCTACTGTTTACATCCACTCATACAAACAGGCTGAAAGGAAAGGAACCTTTAGGCAACCTGAACAGGTGTACAGCGAGAGAAATTGATAACAAATGCTAAAAATTCTGTACAGTACCTGATAGACATCACATGTGTGAAGGCAGCATGATTTTAGTTTGTGCTGACCGAAACAGGAGGACTTAAAATGCAACTGAGACCAATGTGTCAGTTCACTGCATTTGTCCCTCATGGACTTGCAGAACGTCCATCAGCTCCATGATATGGATTCTTGCAGCTAAATCTGACTGAATCTCATGCAGGTGAAATGAAATGAAACATGCCATGTGTAAATAAAGAACTTCATTGTGATTAGGTGAATACTAAGTAAAGCATAATCTGCCAGGTAACCACCATTTGTACTTTTAATAATGGGGATTATGCCTTCCACTCCTCTATTTCAGTTTGCTGTTAGCGTGCATTTGGGAAAAATTAAAGTGGTTTTATGAGTCACCACATCAGTTGGCAAAATGGAGCTGCAGAATGGAGGTATTCTCTGGTAATTGCTGGTATTCTCTATGTAAAACTGAAAGGCGCTCTCTTGAGCTATAATTCTGGTTGCCAAGTCAGCGAGAGGCGACGGTGAGACTGCGCCTGCTTGTCTCTTGGGCTTCTTAATTGGCTTTGTTATTGCAGACCTGTGCAGGGTGAGAGTAGAGCGAGAACGAATCTGGTCTTTGCTATATGGGATACAGAGCTTTCCACCGTGACCCTCCTCCCAGGGGCAGAGTGTTCACAGCTGCTCCCTCTAGAGAAGGTGACCTGGCTTTGGATCCCCTCTTTGCGCTTCTCCCTGTGGACCACCCCCACCCGCTCATCCATCCACCACACACCCAGCTTGTTCACTCCTTCCCTCTCCGAGGTCATTTCCTAGACCATCATGGAGCTATCTCCTCCCTCTCTTTCCGCATCCCTCCTCTGGCCCAGCAGGGAATCGTTAATTCTTTCTGCTCAGAAAATCTCCACACTTTCCGGTGTGGGGTGCCAACACCTCTTCTGTGTCTCACTCTGCCATCACCACCCCCCATTTGCGCGTGTGGGCGTGCACACACACACACACACACACACACACACACACAGTAGATGCAATTCTTTGCACTTATTCGACCCCATGCTTACTGGGCTTTTAGAGGTTAGAAAGCAGGGGTGTCATATGTGACAGTCATAATAGAATAGTCCTGTTATTTTGGGTCCTGCCACAAAGACTTTTGACATATTTACTTACATGTCCACTGAGCAATTCTCCTGCTGACTGCTCTTTTCCAAAGCTTAAGAATAAATCACTGGTATATAAAAGAGAGGGGAGGTGCAAACCCATTGGTTTATCATGTTAGGGAAATACAATCGACTCCCTACGTTGTTGACCTATTTTCCAACACAGCTTATTATCATTATTGGTCATGAAGCCTTTAATTAGCTGTATACCACTGTGCTCGGTTCTGTATGTCATACAGAACTGTGCACGGTGTACATACAGATGAAAACACCAAATGACACGAGATGCATTTTTAAAGCCTTTACAACGTGACTAAATGCCTTTCAAGTACACATTAGTGTATGTGTGAGTTGATTATGCAGCATTAGTGTCTTTATTATGAGGAAACTGCCTCTGAGCTGCCACAGCTAAGGCCGTCTCTTTTCTTGTAAGCACAGCTTTGGAGTCCATTTGCGGAATTAAAGTTGCAATTGGGCGTTCCAAGAATAGGCTGAAGAGGAGTGTCAAACAAGATAATCATTTCCCTCTATATTAAAGCTCCAAGATGTATTAAAATAATTTTTTTGGGTGAGGTGTTTTTTTTTTCTTTGCCTGGATCAAGTGCTCAATTATTCTGCACATATCAATGACCTGTTTCTGAATGACACATTTGACAAAAACTTATCCAAAATGTATCAGTAAATATTATAAAAACAGCTTTACAGTTTTGAAACACAAACCTTGCTGATCCCAACCTCTCTCAAATATAAGCTTTTAAAAACTGAAAGCTCCATGAAAATTGAAGAAAAGAATCCGATCACTTAAGTTGTAATGGTAATAGTTCATAATTGGTAGAAACTATGATTACATGTTGGTCACAATACACTCAGAATGATGTTCAGTGAGAGAATAGCAGTAAATTGATGTCGGCATTGACATCCTGCCTCAGCTGAATACTCCTGATGTGCATCAACAGCCGCATCTGCAGAGCATGAATACATCTAGATTTTGGCTGCAAAGCAAAGCTGAATGTGTGGCTTTTCAGTTTGGGGCTCTTGTTTCAGTTTAGATACAGCACCAGAGATGATTTTGATATATCAAGCTTTTTTTCTTTTTGTCTGAAATGTCACAATGTCATCTGTCAGCATGTATAGTCTCTTATTTTTATTTTTTAATCCTCTCCTGTGCTTTCTATATAGTATTTCAGAAATCCTTTTGTAATCAGGTTAATTGTGCTAGAATTCCCATCTATTCTCCATTTCTGCAGTGGCTTCCTCCTGCCACACCAGTAAACCCGACCACAGAGGTGAAGGCAATCAGCTAAAAAGCACTCAGGAAGGCCAGAAACTTGATCATGTTTCAGCCAGGACACATTCATTACAAATGCGGCATAGCTCTTCATTAATGAGCTGGAAAATGGCAAGTAATCAAATCTCTTAAATGTAAAGGCTAAGGTAGGACTTGTAGCTGAGAATAGGAAGGGGGATGGGTGCCATAAAGCTCCTGTCTCCGATGTCTTGTGTTAATCGTGTCCTTACATTAGCACGTCATGATTCACTTTCATAGTGTCCCCAGCACAAGAGAGGCCATTCCAATAGATGTGTTCATCTCAGGGCAAGGGACAATAGGCCCATTGAATAGCTTTTAGAATTACCCCGAAAATCTTTAAAATTTCTTTGCAGTGCCCCAGGCAATTATTGAAATCAATGTGCTCATCCAGAGAAAAGCGTCGTCATTTCTCTGTCATCTATTGTATGAGGCCGATATTTAGGACGAACCAGCTCACAAATCAATATCCACTGTCACCAGAAGAATGACATTTCTTTATTGAACATGCCAAATAGAGCAGGGCACTTAACACTGACAGTTACAATAACACAAATAAGGTATTTGTTTGATATTTTTTTCTTCATGACTGTCATTCCAAAGGTTAATCATGTTGTAGACATCTTAAATGTATATTTTACATGGGTGAAAATGGGACATTCACTCAGGGCTTATTAATGCATTCAATCATTAAGTTGAATAAATGTGCTATACGCTATTTTGTTTGAGTGGATATCCAGCGTGTATTGGTGGTGCTCACAGCAAATTGGTATGCATATCAGCTCCCAGCTGTGGTGTTGTCCATGGCTGTGCAGAGAAATCACAGCAGGGAGCCCCATCAACATCATGCTACTCGTTTGATTTATGGTGTGGAGTGTGCTAATATATTGTTTGAAGGGGATGTATTTCTCCAAAAGCAGACAAATCCAGAGGGAATACATCAGCTCTGTATTTTGAAAAGAATGATGAAGCAGTTCAGTAGTATCAGAAAGTAACTTAACTTGCTTGATGTTAATGACCGTAGGTACGGTCACTGCTGTTACACTTTCTGTAGTGGAGACGTTTAGTATGCAGAACATATGATGGCTGATTGCATTGTTATGCACTGGAGCATTAGGCGGCCATTGCTTCACCGTTTGAAACCTTTCATATTCCTGCTTTGATTGTTAAATTCTTGTCAGGGTTTTTATATATATATATATATATACTGTATATATATATGTATATATATATGTATAAAACTGTAGTCACTTACTTTACACTCAGTAAGTTGCCTCATAAAGTAAAAAGCCTCCTGGAATCAGAAACCTTTGTTGTATAGGCAGTAGCACAAATATATGTCACCAAAGACAAAATTATGCAACTTTATGCATTTTATTACATTAGTTAAAAATAAAATAAAAATATTTGGGGGTTCGCTAAGAAGAAGAAAGAACGAAGAACAGTAATTTAGCAGTACTTAGCTGTCTTCATGTAGTTTATTAGAGCTTATACAGTATTATAGCTGATTTTCTTTTTAAATCAATCAAAAGTCATTACAGACTCATTGATTATCTATAGTGTTGCAGTCACATACGTCAAGCGATTTGTAACATTTGTAACATGTTTATATGAAGCAATATGAAGTGGAGGCATTGAGGTTTTGGTGTGATTTAATTGCAGGTATTCACCTCGGATGTGCTGAGCTTTTTATAGGTTAGCAAACGACGTATTGTGTTTTTGCCCTACTTTCTGTTTCCATAATTGGATAATCTCAGGAGTCTTATTTCAACATATTTTTAAATAGGAATAAATTAAAATAGATGCGGCAGATTTAAGAAAGATTTACAAACGGAATCAAATCAAATATACCCGCTGCAGACCCATAATGTCTGAATTTATCATTATTTTACACCCTATTTGTTATCATCTGTAATCACATTATGTTGTCATTGTATATGAAAATTGTATTCTTGAAGCTAAATTGGAACTAGAAACTATGACTTGGATGCATGTGCATATATATTGGATGTCTGATGCACTGTAAGTGGTTACCACACTGATTTTTGACAGGATAGGTATTAAAGTGAACACATTCTGTATTTAACCCCTGTGCTGCTCGGTGGTCTCATCACCCACTTCATCTACGTCATGAGAGAAAGCATCATGATCATCATGCAATGAATTTGTTTGAAAATGGGAAGCAATCCTGCCACTAACATAAACTGCATCCTGTGGGACTTCATTTTTGTATTATCATGGCTCCTGGTACTAAATAGCGACGTAATTTTAATTAGTAATTTTGGAAAGGGTGCACTGTTTACAGACTGGCATTGTTTGTGGCCATGTAAAGTGTAGCAAAACGCAAGCTCCTCCAAATTTTATTTGCAATACTGGCTTTGTGGCAGGAAAGGATTGCAACGTGGAAGCCCAATCCCTTTGAGTGATCGTACCAATACAAAGGTGCTGTTCGTTGAGGTCTGTCGATAACCGCCGTGCTCAGCTGAAAGATAAGTTCCTTCGTGATGGAGCTGCATGCTGTCTACTGCAGCCCGTTATTCGGCGGCAGGGCTGTCTCAGGACAGAGTCAGTGAGTAATACTGCACACTGGCTCTCATTGCAGCCGATTACTTATCTATTGATTGAAACCAGCGTTGTGCAGATGGATGCCTTTGGAGTGTGACAAGTGCTTTAACAACCCCGGAACCTAATGCTCCTTAACGTCACTCTGGGTCCATGTTAAATAATTTCCCATCTCTAAGTCACCAGGATTCACTCACGGTCAATCCCCGCAACGGAAAAGGGATCCATCTTGATTGGTTGTCTTCAGGCCAAAAGATCTATGGTTGCAATTACATGTAGCCAGTCCTCACTGCAGCTGGCGAGATGTAATAAATAGCATTAAGGACTGTGAAAATCCTTTAAATACACTTTCTTCCTTCCCTTCCTGCTTGACGGTTAGAGAGAGCAATGAATTCCCAGCGATCGTTGGAAGCAGCCTGTGAGAAGCAGAACGCCACTTCTACTGCTTATCACTTTCACTTAGTCTGCTCAGGAGATTTAGTCACACATGTACACAGATGTGTGTATGCGCACAAATACACACCCACACACACGCAGTAGGCAGGGAATTATCCATTTAAACCGCTGTGCAGTGTAACACCCAATTCATTGTTTTCCGCAACATTAAAGAACACGTCAAAACAATACATGATCTTGTGTGATCTCTGTCTTGTGGACTTTTTACAATTGTTGTTTGGTATATATAACAACTAAATGTCTTTTTTTTCGCTCTCGTGCTGGCACAGGTCTACCACATCTTAACAAGTAGCCTTGGGCCAGCCAACTCAATCAGTTGTATAATTTAGAATGTTAAAGGCTGATTCAGCCATATGAATATTTGGGAGTTGTCAAACCTGAGTGTCACTGGCAGCGTAACAGCTCACTTTTCTAATTGGTGCCCATGATAAGAGGTTATAGCATTCACACTATGCTGCTGTACTACGGTGAAGCGTGGCATCAACACAGCATCAATTTCAAAATCGGCAGGGAGTCTTTTTTTTTTCATGCTCTGTGCCTGCTGCAAGCCAAATATGGCAAAATAACATCCTGTGAGTCCTATATCAACACGTTAACATTTACAGACTGAATGACCAAGTTCAGACATATCCTCTCAGTACAACTCTCTGTAGAAGCAAAATGATTCACAACGATCCTCACACAAGATCCCCGTGTTCGCTGTTGCGTTTCACTCAAATTATTTTGTGTTTGCTATGGTATTGCTGTAACTTGACCTTTTCCCCCCAAGCTGCATCACAGAGAAAAATGAAAACGGACATGGTTACAAATCAGAAGCTGACATTTTAACATTTCATGGGAAAATTGGCCCAACACCCGTAGTAATATCATCTTTACACTCAAAAACATTTTCATACCAAGGGCATCCACACCCAGTATGAGGAGGTTTTCTTGCCTTAATCTTTATCTCTCTGTCATCAGCAGACCTGTCATACTCTCCTGCAAATGCAGTCAAACTGCACTGGAGAGACCCATTTTAATGACCGAATTATAATGGGCTTTTTTTTCTTTCTTTGTGAAGATCTCACATCAGTTGATGAGAAGAAAGGCAAAGAATGTGTAATGTTGTGCAATATATTGAACTGACTTTAGCTTGTAGCCCTAAGTGCACTAAATTAAGTTTTTTTAACTATTCTTTCATGGATTCAAAGATATTTAAAAGAAAATCAAACATCAAAGAAGATTATTTTCATAGAGCAACCCTTTGGCCTAGAATTCACTAAAGGATATCTGTGTTGGTTCAGGATGTTATTGCTTTTTCCCTTATATTTATTTTTGGCAAGATTACAATTTTTCTCCGACTCGCTCTCACAGTTTTATTCACTCAAGGGTGCTTTCCATTTGCACTTTACCAACGCGCAGGAACAACCTCCCTCTGAGAGTGACTGGTCTTCACTTAAGCACAAGCAAGAAAATAGCTGGACACCTTTGCCTGTTTATAAATGAATACAGTGATAACTGAATGTCCTGCTGAACTTGACCATTTGCCATCTCCACTTTCTCATTTACCATAGATTCGCCTTGAAGATTTCCTGCTGAAAATCAATGATTCACTCACTTTTAGAATAGCAGCTCCTCTGAGGGTGTTGGCTCGGTTCTCCCAGTGGCAATGATTTCAATCAAGAGGCGTGTGAATTCTCGGGCCTTTCACAATAGAATAGAACACCATATAATAAATTGGACAAATAAGTCATTTCTGTGTGGAAGATGGATTTAAATTGATTTACGCCATGACCTCTCAATACATGCACATTCCCAGATGCACGCTGCACACCGTTATACAAACACACACAGGCACACATTATCTTGCCCACCCTGCAGGGTTGTGTTGACAACATTTTAGCTTTGTGATTGCGTTATTTGGTAATAGTGAGAAGCCGGCTCTGAGAACCACAATAACCACAGTTTAATATTAAAGGCTAGTTTGACATTTATCAACTGAAGACCTGTGTCTGCAATACTCAAACAGCTTAGAAAGAGAGGACAGAATAAAAAGAGAGCAATAGTGAGAAAATCAACACTGGCAACTTTCTTTTAACAAGGGCTGCAGGGGGAAAATGGAATGATTGGTACATATATACAGTCTATGCTTATCTAACAACATTGATAAAAAAAAAACATCAGCGTGACTATGACTTAATATTTGGTAGATAGTCATAATAGAAGCACATGCTCCTTTAGTGTTATTTTACAGTAAATATAATGTAAATAGGCAGATGAGGAATGTGTGCAGCTTTTTGACAACACAGCATCAGCTCTTGAAGCGGTTAAAGGCATTATTAAAAGACGCCGACAGAAAAGATGAGTAATTATTGTACACATGTCTTGTGCTTGTGTTGTGTTATATGATTAGCTAGCTGAAATTACGCTCTGGTTTAAATTCTGTCATGACTGGACATTGCTATAGGCCTGCGGAGTTTTGAATTTTAAAATGTATCTTGAAACACAAACAATCAAAACCATTTTGGTGAGACCCACCTGTGAGGAAAAACAGCGG
Organism: Brotula barbata; assembly: GCA_900303265.1. Lineage (NCBI taxonomy): Eukaryota > Metazoa > Chordata > Actinopteri > Ophidiiformes > Ophidiidae > Brotula > Brotula barbata. Next base: position 34,886 of record OMNV01009094.1, on the reverse strand, counting down.
AATTGTTTTCAACTCAGCATTTGACATGTTTGTCTAGAGGGCACTTACGGTTAATTTGACAGCTAAAGCTTGCTATGTAATGGTGCTTTAATCCTGTAAAATCACTTCCAAGTGCTGACATCTTTAATCCCGCATTACCATTCAAATAAGAATGTTTTATCCCGGAGGGCTAATCTTCAGGAACAAACAAGTGCTGCATGTGTCTGCTCTGCCATCCTTATATCACAGACATGTCTTGATTGGACTGTTGCTGTGTCACCCCGCTGAGATGACAGAAATCTTACAGTATGACCAGCAAGGATTTGGATCAGGATTAGCAGTGCAAGTGGTCTTCAACTGTTTAACAGAGTTGTTGTAAGAAGCAGAAGAACTCTATATCACGCTGCCTTATAGGTAAAACGGGAGCTGTCCACGAATCCAATTTCCACCAATTAGGTCACGCAGTCTTATCAGTAGATCAGAGCTCGTAGTCTTTGGCTGTGCTGGAAATCTGGTTGCAGGCCTGGCTTTTTATTAATGCAAGACTTGCTGCTCCCAGCCAGGTGGAAGCAGAGCAGTAATAAATGTGGTCTAATATATCATCCGCAGCACATTACAGGGGAGCTGAGGGTGATTATTCATGCCGGCAGGGGCATGAACAGACCTTTCAGGGGTTCATGGACTCAAACTTTGAAAAGGGCGTTTCCCTCATCTTTCTCAACGGGTTAGGTAGTCTCCCTGCATCCGACTTTTTTACACAACAGTGGCAGGCAAAATCCACAGGATCAAGCTGGATAATGAGAAGTGTGGCATTTATTCAGATGATTACTTGATGAGTCTGAATTGGTCTTCACATGAATTTATGAAGGTCCTTTGTTTGTTTTCATCTACTTAGTATAATCATTGTTGAATTCCTTAACCTTAATCATCGGTGTTAAACACTTCATGCAGTTTGTAGTGTTTACATTGCATAGTTAATTCGTCGTCAATCTGCGATAGTACAGACCATTTTATTAGGCATCACTGAATCATAATCCTTGAATTAGCTTTTCAGACGGGTGTAATCAAGACTGTAATTGCACACAACGAATCAGTTTTCTCCCCATCAGCCACATTCTTGGACTTGGTGATGGCAGACACTCCCACAGCCATTTCGTTAGCGGCTGCAGAATGACGGTGTTGTGAGTAGCAGCATGCAGGCTGAAGGTAGATGGGGCGTTATGTTTGTAGCAGCCTGTGTTTACTGTCTGCTTGTGGCTATCAGGGCAGACACAGAGACAGATGAGGCACAACAGCTGGCCCTAATGCGTGTTGGGTAGGATCAGCCCGGCCCAGTCACAGCACATCAATAGACCCATACGTTAGCTGACAGGGAGAGCACTACACTGTGCTCGTCTAGCAGGTGTCACGGGCCCGGCCCCAGCGCAGGTGATGGAAAAATAGGCAATCTGTCTTTCCGCTGGGGGGATCGAGGAGGGGGGGTCAGGTTGCCACTGGACATCAGAACTCTGATCCTTCACAACAAAGAGCAAAAGGGTGTTTTACACAATGACAAACATTCATAACCTCAAACAAAAGCACTTCCCTGAAATGAGGGAGAAGACGGGTGGTTTCAGTGTTGGTCTGACTTTGTGCAGCCTCACTGTCAGGATGGATGTGCGCTTATGATCGATCTTCATGGAACAGATATATTGTGGCTTTCCTTACGTATGCCTACCTGGGTGTATTTTGACCCGTTTTGTGTCACTGTCTGGCTGAATAAAATGAAACACTGAATTTTTACTTTGTAAATTAAGAAGCTGTGATATTCTAAAATACCTGTTTTCAAAAAGCCAAAACATATTAAATTATACTTATTCATCTCTCATAAAAATGACATTATACCGATGATCTACCTAAATGCTTGTCTTTTGTTACCAGCCTGCTGAACTTGATTCTCTTCAAAAACATTTGATATGTGGATATGATTGTTGCTGGAACTCGAGTGATAAGTGCAACAGAAGATTGTGAAAACCACATTTCAGTGCTGCCTATGAAACATAAATCCGAGTGTGAAATATCCTTATTTTGCGCTTTGTTTCCCAGAACTCCTTTGTTTTGTATTATATCCCTGTGGCTGGCTGTTGAGCTACAGTCTGATTAAGTCACATTCATTTTCTTCTCATTGTGTAATAATTCTCAATATTATTGATTGCAGAAAAGGCCTTATAGGTCAAATCGATTTAAACTGATAATTGACAGTTCTCGATCACTGAACAATGGACACTGCTGCTCTCTACTTGGCTCTGACAAGGAATCAAGGTTGAGTCGTTTTGGAGTTTAACACTGCAGTCTAACAGTCTTTTCTAACAGCAGACATTTGTCCATTTTTACACCTTGCATTAAATTGCGATCTTAGTGACATTTACAACTTGTATGTAGGCTATATCACGTAAATGTTTCGCCGACATAGGCATTACATTTAGCTAATTGTGACAGATCACAATAAAAGGCTGACCACAATTTTTATGTGGTCTGACTTATCATATAGTAGTCACATAAGTCTGTTCGGCAAGAATTTAGTATCCATATAATGAGTCCATATTAATTCCAGTGTTGGATAAAGCATTGTTTGATGCTTTATCCATGAGTAAAAGTACAGATATCTCAATTTAGAAAAAGGCAAATCAGAAAAATGTCATTTAATATAGACAGTATTTTTCCGGATAATAATTGTATTTAAGTATTTAAAGGAAAGGAATTTCTCATCCTAACAGTTTCATATAGAACTGGTGATTCTCTTCAGATTATCAAAACTACAATCTCAGCCAACACCCCACATGTCTTTAAAGATAAATAACAACCACATCTTCCATGAGTTATCAATCAATACAATGAAGCTTTTAAAACTTTATTTAAAGATGATGTTGAACTTTGCAAATTAATTATTTGACTTAAGTACTGTAGTGAAGAAGTTTTTCTTTGTTACTTTGCGCCACTATTTTTTGGTGCCTCTCGCATAGTTTGGTGTTCCAAATATTGCATACACTTTGGCACAAGTCAAAATGTCTTGTAATAGCGATATCTTGGACTATTCATAACCAGTGGAATGGGTTTTTGAACACTCCCCAGATAACGACACAATAGTAAACAGTGTAAAGTAGAACATGCTGTTCAATGTAATAACTGATCTATCTCAAGCAAGTTTAAAATCTCTTCATGTTGGCTTTCTTATTGTACCAACATGAAAGGAAACCTGAGGCTGCCCGGAAGGCACTAAAGCTCTTTCATCAGTCTAAAAGCTTAAAGTACAGTACGCTTTAGAAGAGTTGGCGTTTTGGGAAATATACTTGTTCGCTGTCAAAATCAGTCAAATGGAAGATGAATATCCGTTCCATTCGTGTGTCCGTTACATAAAAGACATCAGACAGCAAACAAGTGTATTTATTAAAATGTTGGACTGTTCTTTTAAAGTTCTTAAAACACATGTTTTACTGCCAGTCATGTAGGAGACTTTTGATAATTTTGTTGAGATCATGGATGAATTACATTTGTGATGGTTCTTCTCCATTTGCACTTAAAGTAGCTCTGTATAATTTCTAACCTAGGCTCCACCACGGATAGTCTGGTCATTGGACCAATCTGATATATTCATTACTCTAATGTACAGTATGTATATACAGTACTTTGCAATTGTGGAAAAAATCCTACAAAACTAAATCAAATCAATATTTGTTGTGGCTTTTGTCTTTGAAACAGCACTAATTCTCCCTGGCACACATTTTTAAGATACCCAGCAGGTGGGTTGTTCCAAGCATCTTTACGAATCTCCACAGTTGTTTTGTATATTTTTGATCACAATTATTTTTGTATCTTTATGTAAGCCCATACTGACCCTGAGATCTGGGCCATGTGGGGACCTTACCATCTGTTGCAGGATGCCTTTTTTTCTTCTGTTTTTGCTGAAGGTAGTTGTTTATGACTTTGGCTTTATGTTTGCGGTCGTTACCATGCTGCAGAATAAATTTGGGCTCAATCAGATGCCTCCATGATGGTATTAAGGCTAATGTTTTTGTGAAACATCTAAGGTGCCTGAGACTATTGTACAGTCATGAATACAAAAGTTACATAGTGTAAATTTAAGCGCATGTTGTTGGGCTCAGTGTTCCTTGCCTTTACTGGATTAGGATGAAAGTCTTAACATGTATATACATGTACTGTCTGTGCATATCAGCCAAACTGTCTGCTCTGTTGGAGGAGGTGCTCCAATATTTCATCTGAGAACAGGTCTCTTCAAGGGACATAAAGGCCTCTGGCCAAATTTAGCAGGACTACCGTTTCCCTTTTGCAAAATCTGAATTATCGTTGATGACGAAATGACCAGAAGGTTCCTGAGCACAGGTCGTTTGATGACTGTCATCCTACCTTGCATTTCAAAGTAGTTCCCAAAGAAACCTTAGATAGAACTCCATTATCCAAATCACATTCAAATGCTTCCAGACTCAGCCTGTAGTTTGAGAGTCCGTTTTCATGGTAGGTTTACAGCCAAACTAGAAAGGCCTTAATTGCAGTGTGTTACAAGGACTCTTTCCTATATTGCACAAAAGAATGAGCAAGGTGGCACGCTGATCAAATTTATACAATGTTCTTATTTATGTATGGGATCTCTTGTGCAAAAACAGCAACTGCTACTTCGTACACATAGACTGATTGGCTGAAAACCTCAGGAAGATGGTTTTACAGTAAATGTCTCAAAGTGTAAAGGTGTATTTCTGGAAGCAAAGTGCCTCCATTCACATATTTCTCAGCAGACACCTAATACTTTGCTATTGTTTGTGCACATTATCGGGTTGAATGTAGAAGCCATTTCTGTCTCTGCAATGAACAGCCTGCATGGCTGTCAAGGCCCTTTCTGGTGTTTAGAAGGAGCAGGCAGCACAATTGCAGTTGTTACAATAAAATACACGGCGAGCTACTGTGCTCAGCATGCACAATAACAAAGCCAACTTCCTGAATTTGATGGCATTTGTAACACTCACAACACACGTGATATTGAAAGGAGCAGAATATCTCAAGGACAGTCTAAATTTCTCTTTGTGCATAAAGTTGTATTCTTATGCAGACGTGTGTGTTTGTGTGTGTCTGTTTGGAAGTGGGTCACATTGTGTTGATAAAATTCAATTTCCCCTGTGTTGCTTTAGCTCATTTCAACTTGGCCTCTGTGTCATTCCAGAACTGTGGAAGGTTTGAATTGTGTTTCAGTTACATGAAGATACTATGCTTATGTTGTGTGTTAGGTGAGAGGAGTGAATTTGTAATCAGCCAGAGGTTTATTTCTGGGGCACATATGAGGCCTGTTATTGACTGAGCAGAATGGAGCAGCCACCTAATTTACTGTGGAAATTAATTTGTCCATTCCTACTTAATGAAACTTAGAAAACATTGTGACTTCAAATGCTGCACAGTGAAAGCAGACTGTAAAACTTAAATGTAATGGACTTCAGAAATTTGTTATGACAGAATACTTCATGCTCACAGACGAAAAACTATGAAATTAGACATTTCATCCATGTCTGATATATTTTTCAATAGAGAAATACACTAAAGTTCAAAAAGCATATTAACAAACATTTATACAATACAACTACAGGGGCACTCATTAAAACTCATACCTCCACCAAGTCTTTTTTTAATAAAAGAGCAGCCCAGAAAGAGAGAAATTAGGCTTGATCTACACAAGATATGCCAAAATGGTTTCAACACTGCTCGGTCAGCCTCATCTCAATCACACATCTGTAACCTCATAATGTGCCCCTTGTCTAAGCATATATTTAGCACATATTGGCAGACATACAGAATATATGGCATGTATTAACCACACATATCTGTTCATAACGCGTTGATGAATCCTTCCAATAAATATAACAAAGAGAAAGTGGTCAAAGCATAATGTCCTTGGTGGATGTAACTCTTTTTTGGAAGCAGAAATGGAGAGGTAAAGGTGAGAGAGTGAAAGAGTATGTAGGAAACTTTCGGCGGTGTCGAAAAGAAAAAGCTGAACATGACAGACAAAGACTAAACTTCTAAACCCCTCCTGTACAAAGACAGCTGCTACCTCGTTAGACCGTTTGTGTCCTCAGCCCCAATTTGTGGTGAGGTGTTATTAGCAGCGTAGCGGTGCTGTCCCACCTCATCACATCATCTGTCAGGAGATCATCAGTTGCCGTGGCAGCCCATAAGGAGGATCCCTGTGTGCTCCTTATCCAGCTCAGACAGGCACCCTCTCGTTCCGGGTACAAGCAAAGGACGTAAATAAGTACATTTCCTCAGCTATTAAACGTGGAGGATTTACAGTACTGGCTGACGACTCGTTTCTATTGTCTGACACTGGAGTACTTGCATTCCTCTACATTTCAGAAATGTAGTCACTTTAAGATTATGATTTCAAATGTAAAACTCATAAAAGCTATCAAATGTGATGAATTGCTGAAGTGGACCCACCCGAATCCTTTACAATGTGAACACATTAACATTTAAGTAGTACATATTTTTTGTACACAGATGTTTTAGTGGAGCATTTTTCTAATTTCATTTCATTTCGAATGCTATGAATTTAGTCCCTCCTCCTGATCCTCGGTCCTCGTCCTTGATTACCCCCAAGGTTGTATGTTTTAAAGGGGATATCTTATATAGCTTTTCTTATTCCACAATATTAGTTAAGGTTACATAGCTCAAATCAACACTTTCTAATTCACTTCACTTTCATAACACATTTCATACTTATTACTGTATTACAGAATATAACAAAAAGCATATTATCACCTCTAAGACTAATTGACGCGGTATTAAGTGACATTGTCCGGTACATATTTATACCTTGATTCTGTGTAAGTACTGGCGTGTAGTGATTTTATGAGAAAATGTTATACAATATGTTTGGAAAAGGGAGTTAAAAATGTTGAAGTGTTTGGACATACTGTTGTTTGTTGACATCAGTGTTCGGCTGTCTCTTCTCTGTTCCCATTTTATCTCTGTATTATTGAAGTGAAAGAAATTAGACACTGTGAAAGACACATGAAGGATGAATATAAAAAGGGTTCATCTTACAGGTTTTATTTGCATCTGTTAGTGGACAGCTGGTTTCTCCATTTGTACCCACACTCATGTACAGCGTCTGCACATTTGTTTGTGTCATTTGAATTAATATCTGTGCACATTATTGCCTATTTTCTCATACAGTTCATGTTTTCTAGGCACTCAATTTAAGTTAAATCATCCTTAATGTCCATGACCACATTTGGAGTCACATTCAGATTCCCGGTGACAATGCACAGATTAAAATCGTGCTTAATTCTCTGATCGGTAAATATCAAATGTTGTGGGTTTGTTTCAGACTTGATGAGTGTGGTAACAGTTTTATCTAAGAAAAATTAACTTCCTTTTTATTTACTTACAGTAATTTGTTTTTTGAAGTTGTTTTCTTTTTGAGGTAGATGAACTTGGCATACAGTTGGTATATCTCAAGTAAAGGATGCAACTCTTCCAAATCGATCTGTATTCATGCATTGCTAAATCAGAACCACCGGAGTCTCTGGGTTTTGGTTGTTATGTGAGGAAAGGAAAGCAGGCAGGAAAAGGAGATAAAAAATTGAGAGAATTATCATAAAATGTTCAGGTTGAAATGAGTTTCCAGTACTGCTCGCTGCCTCTGCCGTGGACTGATACCCTAAACACACGTAGAGTTCAGATGTGCTTTGGTTTGCTTCGGAGGGAAATTCATATCAGATAACCAGCTCTGTCTTTCATTTCTGGTTAGGATCACGCATATCTTCATAATCCCAGTTATATTTTCCCGTCAGGTCCAGAGCTTCTCCGTCTGAGTTGTTGCCACTTCTGTGCAAGTGACTTTTGTGGTAATGTGCTGCCAGGGTTACTTAATCTGTTACTCAATCCATAGCTGTGCGAATACTGATGAATTGTAGTCTTAACTCAGCGTTTGATGTCTCTGGAATATGGAAGATGTGGGAAAAAAAACTGTATTGGGAATTGAGCATCTGTATTCTTAAGGCGTTTTTCTGTGTGAAAACAATTTGAAAATGTGTTTGATGTGACAACTTCTTAAAATTCTCATCAATTGATAATTCGCTAGTCTACTTAAGCCTGTGTTTCCTTATCTTCATGATGTACAGTACGCATCCCGAGGACAGTGAACATCACTGCTGCAGTAAATACCAGCGGCTTGTTAAATTGGAAACTACAGCGGCATTGTATTGCAGTAATTAGAGTTGAACAGGTGCTGCTTTATCTCAGCCTTGTTATGTATCATATCCTCGTGTTGTGTTCTAATTCTCTGTCTGATGTTGAGGAGCCCCCATTTCTGTCACATTAATTAGACGGTGCAAGTCACCCCCCATTTCTTTCTGCATCTTTACTGGTAGGAAGGTAAAGGATGAGACAAGGAGGAGCAGACGAAGAAATGAATGGGGAGGGTGATGTGGTTGACAAGTGTCGCAGTGGGCCTTAACATTTACAACATCTGGTGTCAGAAGCCTTTGGAACAGAATGAATAACATTAAGGTGCTTCTGCTGGCATCAGCACTTGTATGCTCTCCTCTGGCTGCTTTGTCATTTTGCCAAACTTAAACCGTTTTGTGGATGGTCCCTCAACCCGTGGTGTATTGTTCTGTGAGAAGGTAAATGGCATAGCGCACATTCCAAGGCTGGCTAAAAGAACGCTTGTTTTATCCAGGTGTGACGCTCTGAGTAAGTAGCCTTTGTGATATGAGAAATGGGATGAAGCCAATTTCATTACAGCTGTCATGACAGTTTTTTTTTAGTATTGTAAACAATAGAGAGCATCAGTGATACTGACATTTGTTTCATTATTTCAGCTTTATGGGAGTTGATCACCATGACAGCTCTCCTCACTTTCTTCAGTTCTAATAGTTCCACTGTGATGAAGTAAGAAATAAGTAGTAAACTTTATTTTTATGTTGCCTCCAAGCAGGAAGTGCTCTGTTTTGTTTAGTATGAGTGAGCATTGTTTTATTTCTTATGATCATTTCTTATTTTATTATTAGCGAAATGCGAGTGTTCCAACTCATTAACCTATAGAGATAATTCACTAATTCTGTCCCGACCAAATTCCCTCAAAAGAAATATTGCTGATTATTTGTTGGTAGAAGTATTTTGTATTCCCTTGGTTTTACTTTGTCTGCAGTAAAATCCAGCCACCTACAATATATTTTCTGTTCCTTGGAGCAGTTTAGCTGACTCTTTAGTTCAGCTCATACATTGAATGTGAACAGTAAATCCATAGTTGTAAAATGCACAGTGTGAAACCTCTCATTTTAGCTGTGGGCATAGCCAGTAATTAGATAAAGGATTAACTTGGTAATCTAAATTGTCTCTTGTCTTTTCCTTCCTCCTTCCGTGTATTATTTCCTAACATCAATTTCAAAGATTTAAGACTACCTCGCTCTCTCTCCCTTGCTCTTTCTTTCAACACTTTCTTTTCACGGCTGCACTGACTTCTGTAATCAACATGCTTTTGGAAAACCTTGTTTCCGGCTAAGCGCAGGGGGACGACAAATCCTTGAGCACGTGCTTTGGTTGGCAAAGACGGTGACTATGTGCCCCTCCTGACTGCTCTGGGTGTCTTCAGTTCCTTTGAGGATTCCGTGTAGTTATTAAGTCAAAATGTGTTTAAATCTCCGTGGCCCCTCTGATAACATCACGCGTTGAACTGCCAAACAGGTAAAGCTTTGAAGAAGCTGGGACATTTGCGTCAGTATAATTTCTATTAAAATGAGCAAAATCCTTTAAGTGTTTCTTGTGTTTGCACAAGCTTTACAGGACTAAAATGAATAAAAGGTTTTACAGTGCCGTCTAATTCAAGGTTTTTTTCTGTATGTTCTGTAGCCTGTAATCTGTCAGTTTACCCCCACACCCTCACCACCGCTAGAGTTTTGCACTGGGATTTTTTCAGCTTGAGCACTTGTGGCAGGTTCACGCGACCTTTTACATTACCAATCATCAAATGGCAAAACTAAGCATTGTGTGATGATGAAATTAACAGCTTTTCTTCAGTGTAACTTGTTATCTTGAATAATAGAAACAATTCCTAGTGAAAATCATTCACAGTGGACCCCATCTCTAACTAATAATGTAACTTGATCTTTGCCATGCGCTTGGGTTTGAATTATGTATATTCAGCCTGAGCTAAGCTCCTCGTCTCTTGAGGAGATGTTAGAGTATATGAAGCCATAATCAAAAGTTTTCTCAGAGCAGCTAAATGCTAATTTGTAATGCCATAAAACTTCCCATAAAGAGGATGGAATTTATGTAACTTGACTTAAACACCCCAGTCAATGTATAGTACTAATTTATGCAACACTGACTGCAGAGATTATTGAGAAGTCACACCCAGTAATTAAACTGCTGATATACAGAAATGATTGTTTGAGAGCCTGTAATATTTATTTGGGAAAGTAGGTTCAAACTGGATTTCCAGTGGAAACATCTGGAGGGGAATGGAGACAAAAGACAAAGCGTCAGCTGTGGTGTAATGAATATTGATGTTTCTTTCAAACTGGAGAGTCCTAGTTCTTACAGTGATAATGGTGCTTCTAAGAATAAGAACATGGTCGCTGAATTGCAGGTCGGGACAGGATGACCAAATAAACTGTTTAAACTGAAGAACGCATTTTTGCTCTATTAATACAAACTCCCAGCGTTTGATCTTATTAAATGTCGCTTTCAGCCATTTAGTCACATAAATGCACAAATTATAAATAACGTTAAATCTCATAAGTACAGCTGAGGTGTGTGTCAGACACACTTCAACTGGTGATATAGTTTCAAAGTTTCAAGGCAGAGTTTTCGTTATAGCAAATCTTTGCTGTTGGCAAAGGTAAACGGCAAAATTTGTTTCCCCACATGGACCCTCCTGCTGAGGTGCTGCTTTAGATCAATGACAGGAAAAAAACAAATAAATATCAATAAAATGAAATGAGCAGATGTGGAAATGCCTGTTCAAGGACGGAAGGCTCCTTAATGGTACCGCTGTGCACCATATTTATGCAGCTTACAGTTAAACTTGTCAATTTATGGACAAAGTTTTAGATATAATTGCTCATTAATCAAAATTTTGTCAATTGACGATGTGTGTGTAATTGAGACAAGTGTCATAAATTTGTTGCACCAAAGTACCAAGAAATGAAGTATCGTTCCAAATACAGTACCTGCTGTGTTAGTATTTCATCAGCTCCACTGCTATTGATAAAGGTATCTATACCAAGCATAATTTATCAGTTCCAACATCTGACTGCGACCAAAGCCTCAGGATCTTCCATCATGCATCTTTCATGAAAATAGCACGTTGCCTATAGTGATGTAATGAGACTATTAGTATCTTGAATTAAAAATCGGCACACAAACGTACAGCCCTGCATCGATATGCGTACTTAGCGGCAAATTTTCTATTAATTTAAATGAAAGAAGATTGTAATAAGTCTGCACATGGTGTATGTGTGAGAGTAATTTACATATTCACCACCGTCCTCCCAGTCCCCTCCTCTCCTTCTGTCCTCCATTCCCTGTCCTTTTTTTTCTTTTTTGCATTCCCACTGCATCTCTCCACTGGTGAAAGTTTATGCAAATGCAGGATGAAGTCTTACCGCCGCCCTTCCATGTTCGCTTAATGCTCAACTGTTTGTTTAGTGCTGCATTTTCTCACTGGCAGTGATGGATCATTTTCCAGACCTACCTTAATGACCAGGGATATTGCAAAGCTATCTGAAATCGTGTATGTTTCATCACGTCTGTGTCAACTTTCTTTTTTGTTTGCATGCGTAATTCTGTCCGTCTCCCATTTAACTCATTCAAAGAAGGTAGAATGTTGGTATTGCATGCGTGCTTTAGTTTATCTTTGTGCTGTACGTGTTATTTATCCATTGTGCATCTGTCAGCTGCATGTGTTTGTATTCAATAATGTACAGTAAATGTGTGTGTATATTTCAGAAGTGTGTTTGTTGAAGCAAGGTTGTCTCATCGAAAGATTTATTCTGAATCTCAGACATGTGGAGGAGTAAATATTTGTCATCTGGGGAGAAACATACATCAGTCAGCTCCACATATATTATGGTGGATATATTTGTCCCCCTAATTCATCCCATTTCTGCTCATGCATTTTTCTGCATTTGATCATTTCCAGTGTTAATGTTTTCAGAGGCTTATTGATCATCTCTCTTACATGAATAGTGTTCTTGTTCCCAGAGGCCTAATCTACATAAACAATATTTAGTGCGTTTACACAAGGTTTGATAACCTCATCCGCATTGCTTCTTCAGTTGTGGTGGTCAGTAACCCAGCATTTGCCTTGTAAGTCGTTCACGCCTTGGTTCAGGTGACAAAGCAGTCATGTGATGGTCATTATAGCTGAAGCCCCCCACGGAAGAGATGCTGGGACAATGTGTGACAGCGGTTCCACAAAAGACACAACGTGACAGAACAGAAGACTTGAGCAATGCGAAAACATACGTGCAAAACACAACTTTCTGTGGCGCGTTCTGATTGATTGTGTACAACACTGAACAGACAATGTAGCTGTGAATTTTGTAATTACCATCAAACCATTGTGTAGCGTGGGTTCCACACAGAATGCGAGCAAGTGATTTGACAGCAAATCGTGTTGCTAACTTATCCCCACTGGCCACTTTTTCATATTACAGTGTGCACAACACAACCAATCCCTGAGACTGGAAAACGTGGATGTTTGGTCGCCCCACTGTTTCATGACTTCATTTGTTTAAGCAAGTCCAAGCGCTTTCAGCACTGGTTATGCCTTGCATGCATGATTGATAATTATAGGCTTGTATCACTTTATGGTGCAAAGTAAACCTTGTGATTTAGTTATATTATGATGAATCCTTTCGTCCTTTTCATTGAAAGTGAAGGGACATCACAGACAAGTAATACACTTTACTAAATTGGGCTTTATTTTAAATACATGTGCATATACAGTGTGCGTGTATGTATGTATATATATATATATATATATATAAAATATATATATAAAAGTTTCAAATTGCACAGTGACATGTCACACTGTGATGATAGGTGTTGATGCAGCCATTCCTCCCTTTTTAGGGATGTTGACTGGGGGAGTCATGAACTGCCTTAAGTGTGAACGACTCCCAGAGGATTTATGCCACTGTAATACCCTGGTGACTCAAACCTAAAGACGATACTTAGGTCATGAAAATATTTCACCACTCGTCTATCAGCAACTCCAGATACCCTCAACTGCTACTGCTAGATGCACAGTAGGGATGAGTAGCAAAGCAACCAGGAAGCCTCTAGCATAAATCAAAACAGTCTCACGAAAAAAAACAAAGTGGTTGTGCCAAATTTGATCTTGGCTTTGTTGTTTATAGCAGCTAAACATGAAATGGTTTAATATTCTGGATAGTAATTTTAATTGAATTAATTCCAGAGGACATTGTAAGGCAGTGATGGTGTCATAAAACACTTGTTATAGCTGCTGTTCATCACTGTGATGTAAATTATGCCCAGTGATTGCTCAATGATGCCTTCCTTTGGGCGCATGACGCTGTTAAAAAAATGTAATTGGCTCCAAAGGGCACGTGGATGTGTTGGTGCCATGAGGGAAAAGCACAAAAGATGGTTATTTTTTGTCCCGCTTTATTTTTCTCCCTGCTGACATCCTCACGCTGTGTCACATTCAGCAACTAGCTTCTGCGAGCTGATAATAAGGAGAGAAATTAAAGAATAAATGCTTATTTTTTACACATAATGATAACACAAGCCGACAGTTGGTGGCACAGTGAAACTAGGAGAGGACCAGGTAGAATACAATCTAAGGAGTTTGATTCCAAAATGAGATAAATCGATTACTTATATACTGGAAGAAGAAACCTACTTCTAGAAAGTGATACACCTTGTGGCACGGTAAAAATTGTCATGGAAATTTTAAATTACATTTTACAACTCTGCATTTGCATCATGCAATTCTATGCAGTCCACAGCCTGTATTGGGCAAAAGATTAGGTCCAAGCACTGCTAATAAAATGGCCTGCAAAGGACCTCAACATCGATGTCCATTGTTCACGTTCAGTGCCTCTTTTGTTGCTCAAAGTCTGATGATGTCCTTTGTTATTTATCTTTATTATGGTATCATAGAAGAAGAAGAAGAATTAAATGCACGTGTCAGTATAATAAAACAACGAGGAAGGAACAAAAAAAATTTTAAAAAAGTATTACTAGCACTCAAATGTAGTTTGAATATGTATACTGCCACCTATATTGTTTGGTGGATTCAGAGTATTTTCTGGGAAATGCAAGGCCAGGAAGGAAACACTGTTTTTGTCCTCCAAGTTGGTGGCAGGGACCGCCCGCATTTCTTGGGCCATGTCCCTAGAATCCTCTTAAATATAATGTGACAATTTCTTCCCAGAAGGCTTAATAAAGATTCTACCGGAAGCTACATTGTATTTCCCCACTATGCTGAAGGCTCAGTTTGTGACAGCATCTGTATCATTTGTAGCCAATATGAAGGACAACTTTGAAATACATGGCTATATTACCACAAAAACAACAAAATGTCCATCACGTATTCAGGTGGAAAATATTGCAAATGGCACAGTCCTGTGGAGCAATGATGACATAAGCAGTCTTCAAAAGACACCCTCAAAGAACGCGTCCCATGAAATGAGACACAGCTGATATGTCTCACACATACAAGTTCACACAGTCAGCTGGACAGATGAGACACTGTGTCTGTGTGCAGCAGTGAATTTGCCCTGGACACTATTGCTCTGTACATCGACAGCTGATGCATTCCGAGTGTGTGTGGGTGAGCTCAGTTCTATCGTCTCTTTAGAGCAAAGCAGCTGCAGACAAATATCAGGTCATAACCCGATATGTTTGTTTCTCAACAGACTCAAAATATGATCTAAATTATTGTGTCTTTTTATGAAAATGTGTGTGGGAGGATATCGAGTAGTCTAATGGTTATTGGACCCCAGTACCACATACAGCACATTATACAAATTAAATCAACTTCATCTGCCTTATGATAAACAAGGGAGACATTTTGGCGTACAGTGGTTGTTGTGGATGTGTGTGTGTGTGTGTGTGTGTGTGCACAAAATGATCTGGCTATGTGCTCTGATGCATTTGACGGTTAATCGTGGCCATAGCCATTCACATTCTGTGGAATGTAATGCACTGCCTATAGTGCTGCTGTATGTCTATTTGATTTGTGCATTGACCCGCAAGAAGTCTGTTAAGTGGCTGACACTCAGGTCCTGTGTGTGTGCATGTATGTGTGTGCACGTTGACTTTGAAGTACATTGTGTCGTGACAATAATCTAAGCCAATTTACTGCACATCAGCCCTCCATTATGGCTTTGATATAAAGCAGTGCGTGACTTGAATACCCTCCCATAAAATTAGAATTTACTTCTCTAAAGAAATGACGTTTTTAACCTCATTAACCTCAAGCGCATGTACTAAAATGGAAGACTAACCCCCACCCATTGTGATGCGCAAGCACGCACATCTGCACTCACACCCAAATTGGCAACATCATCAAAATTCAACAGTTCGTGTTGAATGTGACCCCTGCAAATAAGAATCCATTGGTGAGTTAGCAACATCAGGAGTTCATCTAGCGGCTCTCGTGCGGTGTCACTTTGGTTTCGCTCCATCTCAACGTCATCTGTCCTCTGTGAGATGATTAACCTGGCAGGTGCGAGTTGTTTCAGTGAGCTGTCGTCTTCAGTCTGCGGGGAGTACAAAGGGTCAGCCCGGCCAGCTAATGTCCGTGGTCACAAAGCTGGAAGTGGGCCCATTAGAAAAAGCCGCCATCATTAGGACAAACACACTTTCAAACAACCTGACCTGCTGGGCCCACGCTGTTTATTAAAGAAGTTTTGGCTCTCTGTTAAAGCAATTATGCTCACTATTCATGATGAACTGTGGCCTTTTCTTTGACACCGCGAGATGAGACACACATGCACGCACAGTAAATAAGGTCTGTCAGTTTGTATTCTCCTGGAGAGGGAGTTGCCATATTAATGACATTTTCCCTCCATGCAAATGTGCTGCAATAAGAAAATGTATTCGGAAAATGGGAAAAAGGCAAAGTGTCATTAAGTGATGTATGTCCTTCATTGGACACAGAACATTTAGTTTTCATTAAGAGTTAAACACGTACAAGAAACATTAATGGGGTTCAGTTGCGGCAGCGGTGGTGGTGTGCTTCGCTGTGTCTCATCCTGATGAATAAGCAACTCAGAACACAAGGGTGAAAGAAAAATTGGAAGAAAGACGGGTGTTCATGTCACGTGTTGTGTGGGTGGAACTGACAGATAATGTCTCTACAAAGATAGGTGTTTATGATGCAAAGTAATATTATCCCTGACCCAATTTCGTTAATCTGCACGAGTGAAGGAGGGATGGGTGAGGGTGGAGAGGGAGGTGAAGAGAGAAAGGTCAGCATTGGTGATGCCGCTTCGTTATGAGAAATGTGGACTCCCCATCCTCTTCTGCTGCACAGGGAGTGATGGAGAAGGTTGTTAATGCCCATTCTGTCAGCCATATTGGATTCAGGGCTGTAAATTAATATTGCACTCCTTTTAAAGGGGTTTTATTTTGGGATTTAGTGGTCTCCCCTGAGTGTCTGTAGTATAAAGAGGTTATTTCCCCCTTTCTATGCTGTTCTGTATCCTCCCCCTCTCACGCAGACACACACGCACACACACACACACACACACACACACAGACATAAGCTAATATGTTTAGAGAGAGAGAGACTGCGCTCACTGCAGCATACTTTGTCATTCACTGTTTGTGTAGAGCATGTTCCAGCAAGCTTCAAACTCTCCTCTAAATCATACTACTGTCTTTCTGATAATCAGCGTCCATCTATTCACTGTGGGGATGAATCTGTCTCCTGTTCCTCCACATCTACTACTCCACGTGTCTCCGATGTCGTATAACATTCTCGTGGAATAAAAACCAGCGTCTATAGAATGGGATTTTAAGTGAACTGGCTGTCTGGCTTGTCAGTCATCTCAGTCCTCCTTCCTTTTTCCCCGTCTTGCTTAATGCGGTCGAGTCTTAGCAGAAGAGCCGTATAACACAGTGTGAAGTGGCCCAATCACTGAGACGGAGGATTTATGGCTGCTGGTCCGTCAGTGTTGAAGTTAAAGGGCTGTGATTAAGAGCAGGAGGAAAGTGCTGTGGACTCGATGACTCTGCCAACCTAGCTACGAGCACAAGGCTGATCTCCATCGCTGCTGCTCCTATTTCCAAACTCAATACACATACTCCTGAAATGTCTGTGTACTGCAGTCTCTCTGTTTTTGCACTTCTATGTGCCTGTGCATGTGTGAGTTGCAATTCACTAAGGACGCTGAATCTCTGCATGAGATAGTGGTTGTCAGCTGCATTTTACCTTCACTCTACATCATGACAACGGACAGGGAAGGTTCAGCTTCTGCCTTCCTGACAACTTGAAAGCTTAAAACCTTGAAAGCTTGCTACTTTATCTCTAAATCCCCTGCTTCTTTATCTCCCAGGTTCTGAGCACGCCGCTACAGCGACACTTCCTGCCGCCTTCTCTGACCTATTACCTCACTTCCTGGTGGAGCCTGAGGATGAGTACATAGTGAAAAACAAGCCAGTGACTCTGACCTGCCGCTCCACACCTGCCACGCAGATCTACTTTAAGTGCAATGGCGAGTGGGTACACCAGGATGACCACCTGATTGAGCGGACTGTTGACCCTGCAACTGGTACGTTTCTAATGAAAATACTTTTATCCACTTCGTACTGCTTCAAATTTAGGGTGAATTGCTGCTTTTACCTTTTTTGGATATAGTTCAACGGATGAGTGACTCCATTAATTATCAGTGGTACCTCAAAGTTACAAAAAGTGCAGATATTTCATTAAAAATGACTTGATCACAAACACCATTGATCCATCAGAAAACATAACACGGTAAAAGTCATTCAGTTGCTGATTTTACTCAACGTTAAGTTAACAGTAAAATTTTTTTTATATTAACTATACTTATGCACTGAAATTATTTGTAAAAGAAATTCTGGTCCTGTGGCATTTATACCTTGTGATGAGTTCTCAGAATAACTAAATTATAATCTCAGCCAACACTCACCCTATTTTTATAGATAAATAGCGACCATATCTTCCATGAGAAAAAGCAGAAACCAGTCACTTCAATTAAGCTTTTCAAATTTTATTTAAAGATAAGATAGATGTTTGCGGGACACAGTAAGTGAGTTAGACTGTCAGGAGTCCTTTGTAGTTTTCTGTTTGAACTTCAGATATATTTATCCAACTTGGAGTCAATCTATCACAATCAGCAAGGAGTCAAACTGATTCAAGCCAACTCAATAAAAACAAAGTACATTTGTTGGGATTTTAACCAACATCACCCTTTAGAAAAAAAATCAGTCTTTAGTCTGTTTCCAAGTCTGCATATTGAAAACTTATGTTACTTATTTCAGATCAATTTTGTAATGAGTAACTTTTGACAATAGGGAACTAAGAGTATAGATTTTCCATCGGATATATTGTGAAGCAAAAGTAATCATTTGCAAAAATATTGTTAATTTACACCGCTGTAAATTTTAATGTTTCAATGCTGAATCACGTGTCAAAAAATGCAGTCATACTGGCTGTTTTTGCAAAATATGACTTCTGCAGCTGTAGATGGTGGACGAAGCATAGTAATTTGGGCCTGATAAGAACCATCAGTTCCTGTGATATATGGTAGTTACTCAGTGTTACAAGCTTTGGTAAACACCCACAGGAGAGCTTTGGCTTTCATAGTTTTACACATTAGTTTTCAGACATGGTGAGAAAGGCAGGGTTTCAAACACATGTGGGATCATATTGTAACTCTCCACATATTGTTTCTTTTTGCTAGGTTGCGATAATCATTAATGGTTTTTTGGTGCAGCTGCGCCAAGTTAATGTCACACAAAGAAATCAACATCTGTTTTGTCCTTGCAGCTGTGGCAAGAGGAACAAGTTGGTAAATTTTAACTACTATGTGCCATCTGAGTCTCACAGTCAGAGGGGACTGTTATCCCTCGTTCACTCGTTGAAAAGAATAGTTTCTGCACGCCATTGACATGTCAACCCAGCATAAGGTTTGCAATTTGCCAATGACTACTGTGCTCCATCCAGCTCTTGGCTCATCCTCCAGCCTGTTTAAGCTGCCAGTCTCATAATAAACTCATTGGATTCTGTCTCAGAAATCTTCCTTATCACCTTGGAGACCTGTTTGTTTTTGCTGCAATCCCCTGACTCTGACATAAACATATATGACCTTGATGTCACATGATTCAGAACTGATCTGCAACTTCAAACCACCAATTCACCCTGTGAAAAGTGATTGGTAATGAGAAATGTGGAAATGACAAGTTGATGAGCAGTACAGCACATGCACACAAATGTTCCACCCATGTGCAACACGCTTTGTCACAAAACGACGTCTGAGAAGTTACGCACAGAAATATAAACTCGCATGCATTTATGACTCTTGTGCATGACTTGACCTGACACATTGGAAGTTTTCAGATCCGGCTCATATATTGATTTTATTGATTTGCATCCGGACTTTTCTCCTCCTGTGCCATTTTTTTTTCTTGTAGAACAAAATTTTTAAACCTTCTGCTTTGTGAGTGACTTTCAGATATACCAAGTATTTTCAGTTTCAGTTCTCTGCAGTACACAAGCTGTTTCCTTGTAGTTCAAGAGCACAGCAACAAAACCAACTCCGCAAAAATTAGAAGAGACGAAATGTGGTTAACTTAGTCTAGTTTTTTGTCAGTCATTGTTTTAACATGAATGAAATGGAATAAGAAGAACCGATGATATCCTGCTTCTTCACGTTGTTTGCCACATTACGAGTAAAACAGTATGAGCAGTTCATTTTATTCTATTTTGGGAATTGTTAGCTGATTCAATTCAGTTAGAGACCTTGGAGTATTTTGCGCTGCTAAATGTAACCTGATAAAGGCACTTAAAAATGATAATGTATTTTGATCATGAATAATGAATTGTCAAGGAATCAATATGGTAAATTTAATCAACACCCAACCCTGTTTTAAGTGTACTTACACTCAGTGTGAATTTTACTGTAAAATACAAATCTAACTAGGATATTTCAATCATATTTTGATGTTTTTGTTTTTTTTGGTTCTGATTAATGAATGCTTATTGAACAGCGAGACTCAAACTTAATTTCAAGCCCCGCTGCTCCATGACACATATGTTACATGCGTCGCTGGACTTTATGCAGTGGCCGACATAGAAAATTCGCCTGTCAAGCTGCTCGCCTGTATGAATAAGAAATGTGTTTTGTCAATAGACAGTCAATAGATAAAGAACACGATGTGCTCCATAAACTGCAGGGGTTTATGGGAACATCACATTACCAATGCAACATTGCGCTGCCAACATTTAATGATGATAGACCATTTGCCATGTGGTTATGTGCTGTTATAGTCAACATTTATTTGTCTATGAGACAAATCTGTCGTGCTGGGTGCCGTGAACCCTGCAGCACCCAGAGCTTTGTTTGTAAAACCCTGTGAAGTTCCAAGGCCTCCTCAGTGCTCCACATCACTCTGCAGTCTTGCTGCATTTGATGATGGATGTGTCATATGTGGGACCGTGTCCACGAAGGACACGTGGATGTCCAGGGGCCTGGCTGCTCCAAGGCACCCACATCGATCTCTCAAACACCCGTGCTGTTTAATGTCAGCCTTGCCCTTAGGAGTTTACTGATGGCTCCCTCTAATCTTCCTTCTTGTAAAAAACATGAGGTGCTCACATCCAGCTAAAGTAAAGATACGTGTGTGCATTTTGTGTTTGTGTGCGGACGCAAATGTAGTATAGGCTTGTCACCCTGGTCGTCACAGTCACACTAGAGTCTAAACTCTTACCTGTTGCCAAGCAACCAGGACTTCTGTCACACCAGAGGCTGCCCAATATCAACATCACGCCTGTAGAAGAAATCAGGAGTTTGGAGACGTTTCCAAGTTGACTTAAATTGATTGTGAATTTATGCACAGTGTAACTGTGAAAAATCACCTCCTTAAAATAGGCTTTACCGCTGCAAACATCCTACCTGACTTGGAGTGGCATTGCTCTTTGCGGTATCTATGCTTGCAGCCTGTAATAAGAACTATGTGACCATTCAGCAATCAGGAGGATTGTGAGATATCAAGTTGAATTTCATTGGCTGGTTTGTGATCTGATTAAAGCTCCTTTGTTATGTAAATGAAGAGTCGGAGCTCAAAATTCCAATAATAACCCTAATGGAAATGCCGTGTAGACACATGAGAGCTGGGAAAGGCAAACTCATTAGTGGAGATGTTTTACATGTTTGCTCTGGTGTCCTTGGCTCTAATGAAGACCTTGGTATTTGACAGATAAGTGGCTCGTCAACAATAAAACACATACAATTTGATTATGTGATTATTAGTAAACAATGAAACGTCTGATATTCCAAGTGATTGTTAGAATATACAGTATGTTTAATAAACAAGGGTACTGAAATGACATCAGCCTGTCGCTGTTCCAGTGGCTGAGCTTTACAATCGGTTTGGTAAAGGTTTAATGAACTTTGATGAAGTTGAACAAAATTCTTTGGATAATCATTTTAATATCTGTAAATAGTCATTTTAATTAAATCAGTTAAAATATCTAAGGCTTATATTTTATTTTATTTTACAGTTACTGATGTGACAGTGTATTGATTGGATTTCATCGTATGTTTATAATTACCTCTGCCAAGGAGGTCGACATAGGCCACACCTATTTGCACCAAACTAGATTTCAACCCATTTTGAGTATCTTCTTGTGCAGTGGGACAATTGTTTTGCTATAATTTCCTACCAAATTAGAGTGAGTGTGGCTCATTCTACAAAGAGCGCTATAACTTATGAATGAGTCTATTGTGGTGGACTCATTACTTGAGAATTGTCAATAAATTTGGAATGGAACATGGCAGATTTAAGATGTAATCAGTTATATATCATCAGTGAAATATATCTGGAGGACTGTTCGGCCTTGGGGAAGATATCTAGTATAATGAATGCCTTCTAGTTGCAATCTGTTTCTCATTGTTAGTGTGTGATATTAACTATTTAAATGAGTTATGTATTTAATATAAAAATAGTATAATGTGATAATTTCTTGGATTATAATTAATTAATTGAGTCAACAACGACAACGACGATGCCGATGATAATGATGATTTGCTACCTGAAAGATTAGAAACATGACACATATCTTTCTGAACATTGTAAGAAAAAGTGAGACGAGGCTGTGAATCAACCCTTCTGACTTTTCCAGAACTCATCACTTCATTACTGCTGCCTGCTGTGATGTCTGCGCTGACAATGTGAAATTGCACATAAGTATATTTTCCTTGCCGTTCTGCACATGGGTCAGCCATTCTTGTCTATAACAACCCAGAAAATGTGAAATTATCAAACCTTCTGGATATTTCAGAACCCTTCCTGAAAATGTCAGTTCTAATGGGCGGGTTTGGATTGGAATGAAATGTTGTGTCACAATTTGCTAAACTCTACCATATCTCAGAGCTGTTCGCAAGGGACAGTCTGAAAATGACATTTCATATTGTGTTTCAAGCACCCATTAAATATCTATCCTGCAACGTTTACATTTTGGAAATGTCTTGTAATCTGGAACAAGGCTAACCTGCAGCCTGCTTGGCATATCCAGCAATGACTGTAGCGTGCCAGTATAGCCTATTACTCGAATGCCTGCTCGGACATCACATTACTGTGACTGTAATTTTTAGATGCACACTTTTGGACAGCAGCATGCTGTCAATACTTACCCAAAACAAATCTGTTGATGCTGAAAAGGGATCTGTACTAACATATTAATATAGGGCAAAATATGAGTCCTTTAAGGGATTAATTCTGTCCATCCATAGCTTGTTATCTTTATTAAAAAATATCTAAGGAGAACAAACTAATCAAAATATAACGTATTCGGTAATCCTTCACCTTTGTGCAGTAGAAGCACGCTGACGTAATATGTGACATGTGGTGGCTTCAAAGATTAACTGATCCAGCCAGCACAGCAAAGGCAACATGCTGCACACTCCATTCAAGCTTTCTCCCAGCAGACTCAGGCAAATGTCAGAGTAACTGGAAGGGCTTAAATTAATAAGTGACCCAGGTCTGACGTGCAGAAATGTTTCAGTCAGACTGTTCAGTAGTGAAGGCCGGGGTAGTCGAATACATGACAACTGGATAACCTCAGACAATCCCTGCCATCATCAGACAGGTCTGTTTATTGAAACCGATCCAGTGCAGAAAAGACAAAAGAGCCACTCGACCCACTGGGTGTACTGCAGAGCACATGCACATGCGCAGAAAATCACAGAGCCACTTGTCTTTAAAGCTCTTTTGAATGTTCAAAAGGAAAGAGATGTCACAATTTGTGCTTCTCCAGGTATCAATGTCCAATATTGATCCATCCTTGAGTCTATCGGTTCTCATTACCTGTCCTCCATTGTGTGGCTGTTACTGCTTCAAATGCACCCACTTGCTCGTTTCGTCTGTATGGCTTTTGCGGGTCAGCCTTCATAGAAGGGGAGAAATGGAGATGTTTGGCAAGTCCTAATAAAGACATATCCCCTCCGAGCAAATCAGTGCTGGCGGTGTATTTGCATAGATTAGGAGACTCTCCCACACTATGATTTCTCATCAGACACATGATGAGGAGAGGGGAGATTGGCATTTGAGCGCTGGATTGTTGTATGGGGCCGGGCTGATTTGATTGTGTTTGCATTTCATCTGCCAGCATTGATGGAAACGATTTTGATCCTCACGGTGCATTGTCACCCCTGCAGCAAACCCTCTCAGGTGGAAAATACATGCTGGTTTCATAAACCTCAGCTAGCGCCTTATAAAGATGGGGACAGATTATATTTTCTTTGTTGATTGAAACTCAATTGTTGACAAGGTTCCTACAATGGAAACATAGAATGATTGAGAAAATAATCATCGTCTAGACATTTGCCACCTACAGTATAAAAGTGCGTTTTTTTCATAGCTCACAGTGGAATCATACAAAATACTGAGAGGCTCTTTAATATTCTTTTTTTAATATATTTTCACACGACAGAAGCTACATAACTTCCCACCCCTATAAGGCATAGCTGTAATATTACTGTCGGGTTTATCAGCCTCACCCTGAGGTTTATCAGCATCAGCTCCTGTCCTCCCATAATCTTTTGAAGTCTAAATACCACATAGTACGCAGTCTGTAAATCTTTTAAAACCATCTATCACTTTCTAATAAAGTGTGATGGTACCACAGAGGTAAGCCCAGCATGCCGGCGAGGATTCATTTGTATAAAATATGTGTTTTTGATTGACTAGATTCTGGGTTTTAGTTTGATGGCATATTTGTAGGGGGAGATAAGCTTGGCTTAGTTGAAAAGCTCTCTAACCTTTATTTTAATACCGCACTACATTGGAATTAGAGCAGCCAATCACCTCTCCTGTCTTCCATCCCTCTGTCTTCCTGTCTCCAACACTTTCTCTCTGTCCTGTAAGGGTCAACGGGGATGGAGATAAATGCCTACACCTTTACATCAGACTGGTAGTAGGTCCCTTCCACATAAATGACATCTTGACATTTAGCGAAATGGGAACCGTGGGGGCGAACGCTGCATCATTTTGTTGTTCATTCCGGTAAATTCTAAGTCTTGCTAATGGTGTTGGAGCTGCTTAGCAGTGATTAAACATGATCTTTAATGGAATATTGAAGAACAGTCCTGCTGTAATTTAAGCAAAACCTGATAGGCCTGCAAGCCAGGATCTAATGAACACAAGGAAATAAAAGATTGGGGGTAAGAGGACAATATAGTCCTAAATAAACAGAATAGCCTTGTACCACCTGCTAAGCATTGATCAATAGCCAAGGGGACTAATTGATAATGCATTATTAGCCGCTCCCCCTGTAATGGGACTTGTACTTCATCCCGTCCTTGATTGTGGGACAGAGGGAGAAGTATTTGGCGATGAAGCGCCACAAAACAGATGGCAAGGTGAATCGTTCCCTTGACACATCTGCCAACACGTTCTATTAGGCTTCTGAGACAGGTCAGGCCAGCCCAGAATCTGTCCACCTGTGTGTTCGTGTGTGTCAAGCCAGAGTTTTCTCAAAGCAAACCAACAGAGCGCAGAGTGAGAGGGGAGTCAAAGTGTATTTAATTGAAGTCATTGTTTGCCTGGCCCTGAGACAGCAGATGCGTTCGGTTCAGTTGCAGTATAGTGAGGCAGACATAATAAAAAAAAAAAAAAACTGTTGTGCTGATTGATTGTGGATGGACTTGTATAACGGCCATACCTCTTAAATCTAATTGCCACTTGCTGTATTCTTTGCCGGAAATGGAGTAAATAGGGTCTGTTCTTATTGAAGGAATTTTCAGAATTGACTTCAATTAGTGGATCAAAAGTGAAAAAGATAATTACCGTTTGTCAAACAACGCCGGCGTTCCAGTCTCCCACGCTCACAGCCTTTGTCCTGCCACCAAAACATTACCGGCGTCAGCCTCACGGCAGCTTTCTCTCGTCTTATTGTGTATTTGTCAATCTTACAAAAGCTGTGCCCTCGTTGAGTGTTGGTTTCAGTTCAGCACTCTCAGCAGCACTCTCACATCTGTTGAATTTATTTATTTATTTACACCGTGCACTAAAGACAGACTTATCGTCAGTATAGTACGTCACACCTACATTTATAGTGCGTTTGTGGTGCAGTACACACCATGGATGAGGCTTAAACCTGAGATGTGAGCATTTTGTGCACTAACTGAGAGATCGGAATAAAATGTTTTCTGTGTGATGGACTTAAGTGTCGCACATACAGTTTTGCTCCTGTGCTGAGAAAATACAGATGTGAATTTCAGATATGCCTTTTAGAATGTACCGTTTCAATCACCGTGGGGCTAAGACTCAAGTGGTAGAGAGTCTGTAATCTACCCAACTGATTTGCTTGTTTGACAATAGATAGTAAAGTTCCATAATTCCACCTATAACTTCCTAACAGTAATGCCATTTTATGTTTCAACTTAGCTTGCCGTCCCTTGGAAATGAAAAGACGTGGATGTTGTGCTTACAGAGGCAGACAGAGTGGGAGTTTGTGGTGTCAATCAACACCTGCTCTGTTCATATTCGTTTAAAAATAGTGGAGCCAGGAGGAGCAGCGAGGGAGCTGACAGCTAAATAGTCCATGGAGATTTTTGATAGGCAGTGGAACTCAGTGGCTGACAGCTAATGCTTTGTGTGTTTGGCCCCAAGGAGACTTTCAGTATAGGTATTTTACACACTCTTCCAACAAATAGCAACTCACTGTTCTACTCTGTTTTAAAGCCAGGAGCTGCAGGCTGTCTTGGGTTTGCTATAGTAGTGTTGTCGTGAAAATGCCTTTTTATGCTGTGTGGGAGGAAGAATACATTCTAACTTTTCACATATAAAATACAACAAGAAGCATGAAAAAGTGTTGTCATTATCATTCTATGGAAGTATTGTAAATATGAATACGGCCTTCTGTGTCACACACACACACCTACAATGTAGCCTACACATGTTTGTGTGTACTGATTACAAGTTTTTGTGAACTGAAAGTGGTCAGAAAAAATGAGCACATTGAAGACGTCACTTACGCAGATCAGATATTAAATAGCCAACATTGTGTTCATCTTAATTGTGATGGATGAATGAACAATGAAAAATGATGGGTTGCTTGCAGAGATTACTGTGGATGGGTTTACAGCAACAAGGTTCTACTTTAGGCCAGGTGTGTGACGTGGTGAACAACAAGCTCATAAATATTCTCCTCCTCAGGTTACAGGCTATAAAAACCCAATATGCACAGTCCAATTAAAGAATATTCTGCCCACACAAAATGCCCCTGGACTCAGTGCAATGCGGTCAAAATGTCGACCAGCCAGACTGGCAAACACACACACTCACACACATGCAAAGAACAGCAATGCATAGGCAATGTTTGTGGAAAACTTTTGCAGTGAAGCAGATTCCAGGAGAAACTTACTTTAGTCAATTAAATTCCATGAAAATAGGGAGCCTCGGGCATTCACCAGGTTAGTGCGCTTACCACCTACTACAGCGGTGCAAGCGTGATTCTGTTCCTTTTCCTGCATGTCATTCCATCTCTCTCTGCCCAGT
Organism: Brotula barbata; assembly: GCA_900303265.1. NCBI lineage: Eukaryota > Metazoa > Chordata > Actinopteri > Ophidiiformes > Ophidiidae > Brotula > Brotula barbata. The sequence goes on along the minus strand of OMNV01009094.1, from coordinate 7,634 downwards.
CCTTCCTGTCTGTTTCTCAACTGTACAAATTGTAATGAAGAACAAATACCAAAAAAGAAAATTAATGTTATAGACTTGTTCAGACATTGAATATGGACAAAAAGAGGTATTTTAAGACCATTAAATGAGAGAGGTGATTTTCAAAATATTGCCTACTTAGCCTATTTATTTTAAGTTACTGATACCAGATGAAAAATAGATACATATTTGCTGGATATTATTATGCTCTTCATGAATATTTTGATAACTTGCAGTTTATCAATATTTTATTTAGACTCATCATTTTATTTTTCCAATCATTTTCTTTTATTAATGTTTTCATAAAATTATTCATCTACATGGCCATAAATTCAAGGCCAACATCTCAGTAAATGGTGACATGAATATTAAACCAAGTTCAGGAATTCATTTATAACACATTTTTCTCCATTTCCAATGTCAGGTTATTTATAAACTCCACATTTTTATCCCTGCACCCACCTACTGTTTAATGATTAATAGTTACATTTCAACAAAGAAATCAATATTTAAAGTGCCTCTCCGCAATCAGTGTAAAGCACCATTCACCATCATGGTTTATTCTACATTTTACTGTACTCTATATAAGAATAAAACCATGCTGTTCACATATGGAATGCCTCATAGTGAATTTTACCTGATATTTAACCGAAAACAACAACGGCAGCATGAACTATTTTTATACTATTATTATTATTGATAATAATAATAACAATAATAATAATAATAATAATAATAATAAATAACATTTTTAATATTATTATTAACAGTGCCACAGATTCACGTAGTATGTTGGTGGTATCTGGCACTGAATTTGTCGGACAGACAGACAGATAATTCTACTGTAGTGATGGCCAGCATTACTTCCTCTATTTAGCCTGGCGGTCTCTGCATTTGGCATTGCTTTACTGCTGAACAGTTGCTTGATGTCTCTCTGTTTACTCGGATGACTTATTATAAAATTGATGTAAGTCTGTTCTGTACATTGGGATGTTATGGTAAGCCTGATCTTTGTTAGTTTATCAGCTTGAAACATTTCCACCATTCCACATCAAGAAGATTTGTGGATTTTTGAGACGGTGATATTGATATATTTGTAATGATGGATTCAAATTAAATAATGAGAACATCTCCATTTAGTCAAGCTTTATGTTCTCACCCACATTTGCACAGAGCGGCAGAAAGATCAATGAGGAAAATAATTTTTTTTCTGTGATGTTGGTTTTAATTCTGCATGATTAAGTAGAATTCTTTTGCAGTGTACACATTACCGCAGTTCTTACCTGGCCAATAACGGTCATGTAATTACTGAACATGCACGATAATGTTGCATCATTTTATGAACTGTTCTCATCCACTTTTTCTTACCATTTTATCCCATTTAACTCATTGCATGTCAGTGCAGCTACACTGAGTCCAAACAAAATTTCCCCAAGAGGACAGTGAAGTATATCATATGTTTACTTATCTTACCGTAAAGTAATTTTGTAACACTGTCACCAAACTAACTAACTTTTGTCTGTGTAGATAAAGATAGTGTGTACCTCTGACCCTTAGAACCCCCTTGTCATCCAAAACCGATTAAAAGCTCATAAAGGAGCCATAATGTTGTACAGGGAGACATAGTCCTTGTACCCATTCCTTAAGGAGTGGTTTTGCTCATCGTTTTATTTGTGGATAATAGAGAGATAAAATGGCATCAGCTGTAGCTTTAGGTGACATTACATCGTTTTTCCCAATCCAGCTGCCATGGTCCGTCATTATTAGTAACAGTCTCATTGGATTGGTTTCTTTTCAGATAATTTGGTCCAGTTTTAATATTCAGAGCTGTAACTTTGCCATACTCACACACAGCCTGGATGTCTCTTCTGCAAAATTTTCACATACTGTACGGGCTGTTGATGCAGAATATCCGGCGGTCTTACGTATGATGCATTAAGTTAGTGCTGGTTTATTCCTGACATTAATAATGTAACACACCCTAAGTCCATACAATGGCAGAATTGTTTGTTTTGAGTTTTTTTTCTTCTTTTGTTTCTCACCTTGGATAAAGGCCAAAATGTTTCCATTATGTTTTCAAGCACTGTTCCCAGCTTGGCAGAATGTAAGCGTAGGACAAAACACCATCTCGAGTGTAATTGTAATGTAGATTTCATTGATTATAGCAAGAAAAGTAAGTTATTATCTGGTTTGCAGTAGTTTTCATCAGCATACATACAGTCAGAAAATGTTACTGGTATGAGTAAAATCAGTAGAATGAAGCAGAATGAACTTTTATGTTTTAAGGTTGGATGCATTTTTCATATTAATCATTGAAAAGTGTCTAACTCAAATACTGTACAGTATTGATTGTGATAGCATATACAGTAGTTTCTGTGTCAGTTGATCTCTGCAGAAGAAAACAGTTCAAAGTTGTATTTCTTTTTTTTTTTTTTTTTACTTTTTTTTAAATTTAGAATGGCTTTAGTAGTTGTGTTTTCCTGGCAGCTTACTGAATTTGTTTTGTTGTTTGAATTTTTTACATGCACCCACACACTGTCGTTGGTTTACCTCTGCCGTCCAACCCATGTAACTCTACTGGCCAAAGGCCCAAGAGGGACTAACCGATCATGCACAGGGAGGTAAAAACCTTAATGCAATTTGTATGGCCAGCGCACTCGGTAACCAGATGGGAGCCAGGCTTACTTACCTGCAGCAGCTTATTTACTTCAGTGCCCAAGGCCATGTCAGACAAGGGGGAGAGAAACATGTTAGCCCGAGCAAATTATCACTGCTTTCATGTGGGTAACATTCTATCAGATCCTCCCACTCCGCAGAATGTAATGGAAGCAGAAGCAAAGTGCTCACGGCCTTCACCTCCGATGTGTTCTCATTTGAGGTAGGACAAGGTGTGTGTAGGAGATAAAGAAGCAGGTCCCAGTCAGTCCCAGCCGGAAGACTGTGGCACCTTGAACATTCTGCTCTTGCCAATCATCGGGGTCAGGATATTGGATGGAGAGTAATTACAACCAAAACGCTTTGGTGAGGGCGCTGCGTTAATTCACAGCACTGCCGGCCTATGTCTTTGCTACTAAGGACGGGTTAGGCAAATTAATTTTGAAGGAACAGTGCAAATGGCAAAATGTTTTGAATTATCCATCATTCGATATAATCTGTATTATCTTTTTATGGTAGGTGATTAACAGATTTAAGATTCAGGAATATAGATTTAAACCTGCTTTTATTGTGACTTTTCTGGATGATACACAGTGGTGATGTGGGAAAGTTTTGGAAATCAATTCATTAACACGTTGGAAACCTGTGAACACCTGTGCGGCTGAAAACGTAACTTGAGCCTTGTTTATGTATTTGATTTGTTCCACTGTTGTTACATCCTGAGTGTAACTAGTGTGGTGTTGTGCCTGTGAGAAATAGGGGAGGGGAAATGTCTTGCAGAGTGACATTCTCGCTCTCAGGGGTGATGTGAAGTGTGTTCATCATTATTACATCCGAGACCAAACATCATTCACTCAAAATGTTGACAACTATACCTGTAGATTTTGGACAAATTGTTCAAAAGACGTTCTTTCACCAGAGCTATCTAAGGTAGCAGCTGAATGCGTCCTTGAGTGAGTTCCTTGCTCATTTTGCCACTGCTCTTTAAACAGCTTAAACATTATGGATGTTAATGCATGTGAAACATGAAACTGATCTTCTGCTGGCAATTCCTCATCCAAGGTGACCATGCTGTTGTCTAATGTTGCCAACACAATTTTGGTTTCATCCTGGGTTCTTATATATGTTATTATATTAAAAAAAGGCACTTTTAGACAACACAGAATTTTACTTAACCTTTAAATGACTCTATAAGGCTTCATCTTGACAAAGAACTTCACTGAATCTCAGAACTTAAAGAAAACTGGCCCTCACTCACCCACAACAAATGGAAATTATGAAGCAGAGTTTCATATGATTGAGAGGAAACAAGCACACTGGCCACCATGACTTGCACCCTCATTAGTGTTCCTCTTGTCCTGCACCATCGAATCCTCTTACACCACTGCTGAGCTCCACCTGAGTCTCCTTGGAGTGGCATTGGACTGAACCTTTCCGGATTGATTGGAGCACTATCTGGTCGCCTGTTTGTCAGCCATGAATAATCTGTAACGACATTCAGAGCATCAGCAGGGGCCTTGCGGCATGCATTCATTGTGGGAAATGGACAGCTCAATCAAAAGAGGCTCTTGAAAAGCTGGTCATAACCAGAGGCAGAGCCTTGACCCAGAACGTTGTCCCACTGACTGACTCTCAACCTCGCCAACACCCCTGAATGGGAACCTGACTGCTGAATTCTCAATGATCCCAGGCCTCCCACCCTTTCATCCCCCTCTCTGGCTTTTTTAATAGAGCCATGCGTCATTCAGAAGGCCACGTTGTCCCTGCTAAGAGACAGATGCTTATGCCAACACCCAGCATTCTCAACATCAAGTAGCATGAGCCACCCATCACCACACTGCTTAACATGATAATGGTTGCTTCTTTCATACAGTCATAGGACTTGATGATAAAGCCACCTTGCCCTTGTCTCACTGACCCCAGGTTAGCTTTGGATTGTATACACATGGAAATACTGTCCAGGCCATTCTGTACTTGCTATTTTAGACATGTTTCAAAAGATTGTTTGGCTAGATAACCTGGCTCCATGACAGGAATTCTTTCATTTAGAAACGGTAAAGTAATTGGTCTGGGGAAGAACCACATTGTTGTCCCATTGAAAGGAGCTCAGGACACTGCTGGTGACACTGATGACATCCGGTACAAAGAGGAACCACAGGTAGAAATGAAACACTTACAGCATGCTTTTGACAGGTTGCCAGGATATGTAGACAGAGGATTCTTAAAAGAGCTCATCTGTATTGTCTCCTCTCTACCATTGTGAGCCCTCCTCCTTGAAATGGTGCATTCCCCCAATGTAGTCACCCAACCCTAATCCTCCTCTATCCTCTGATGAATCCCAGCCACACACACAGTAGGGATGCCACCTAATTGAATTTCCTTGGCCACAATGAACACACACCCAGAACCTGCAAGTTTCAGTCCATGCCTTTGATAAGCAAATGACCCCTATGGAATTGAGGTCACAGCCTGCGAAAACAAGAGTAAGGGAGAGAAAAATAAAGTCCCGCTCCCAGACAAGTCCAATATCGACTCACCCAGTATTGAGTCCAATGATGCTTACCCTGTGTGTGTTGAGCCTCTGTTGGCTCTGAGACACACACACACACACACACAGTAAGACTTCTGTGGCCATGTCACTCACAGTATGATTGTCTTTTGTTAATAGAGTTAGTGTTCTTTTCACCCATTGCAGTGGAGTACATGTGTAAATAAAGCTTTCGTCCCCACAGATTGGGGGACAAAAGCTGGTGTCTCAGTAGTTTTCTACTGCATAGCCTTAAGACTTTGCTACAAGGTCGGTAACACAATGGCAGGGTCAGTTAATTAATGATCTCACCCACTCTACATTCTTCTATTCTTTCAGTCACTCCCTTTCATATGCGAAGTCCCAGTTTCGTAATGCGTAAGTGGTGTTTTTGCGTACACCACTCTCTGCAGACAATACATTTTCCAGACTTGCTCCTCTTATAGCCAAACCTCTGCCTGCCTCACACAGATTGGTGACTAACAGATGTGTGAGAAAGGAGTAATCACAGGATTTATAACAGTTTCAGACTGACACGGTGACACGCAGTGGGAAGAAACATCAATTTTCCTTCAGACTGAAGCAATCCAAACTTGGCCTCACTGCTCTGCTTCCAGCATGTTTTGATGCAGATCTGCAGTGTTCAGCTTTTACAAAAGGATGCACACAGGATTTGTAAATTTTGATTATAGGATGATTGTATAATTACTTAATTCCATCCTCTCCTTCAAGGCGGCAGAAATATCGTATGTGATAGAAAAAGAACTTTGCTCATGTGAAAAAGTGCGAAGAAGATAGAAATTATTTAAGCATATATATGTCCAGACTGATTTGTCTTTTTCTTCAGTTTTTATATTTTTATTCTCTATATAATTATGTGTACACATACGTATGCATGCATATATTTTGTCCGTTAGTCCCCTCTCTGTTTTGAAGGACTCATATGAACCTTGATGTAGACATCTGGCTTCGAGTCACTAACTCAACAAAGTGTACATTTTCTCATAAGGCTTATAATGCAAAATTCCAGGATATGTCACTGTTTTAATAACTATTAACTGTGGTAGAATTCCAATTTTGTTCACAAAGTGATGCGATTATTTGTCCTACTTATTAATTGGAGTGAAATTGGACAGAGTGGCTCACAACAGTGTTACCGGAAGGTGTCAAACACAGAAAGCAGGTAATTATGGAGACAGTAAGAGATAAGGAACAGGAATGCAATTATGCTGACAACCAGAGCTTCAAATTGTGCTTCTTGGGTTTTCTCACTTCAGGTTGATGTTGTTCATGCTTTGCATCTCCATACCGATCTTTATTCCCTGCATCACTTCGCTCAAAATATTAAGATTTGCATTAATGAAATGAATTTCAATTCCATACTCAACAGTAGAATAGGTGAATTCCTCCACGTAAATGCTTGCGTTCAGATATGAAATGATTTTATTAGTTACATTTGCCTCAGTGGCACTGAAAGCTTCCATTGTTCTTCATTTATGCAAAGCTGCTCAAAACTTTCTATTTGATTTGGCTTTAAATTTTGTGGGAGCATCTCACTCTTTCGTTTGCACACTATTTTAGGACAATCATGGCAGTGACGGTCATATTTCCATTTAAAGTGCATGCTCCAGTTGTACAATATTGTTAATGCCTAATACACAACCCACCTTATCTATCGTACAGATACACACAATCAGAGCCCACCGTCCTGATTTGTCCTCTGTTTCCAAAATATAAATGTCATGTTGGTCCATAGTAATAAAATGTATATACTGTATATTTAAAGGTGCCATATTATGCAAAATGCACTTTAGAGCGGTTTTCTAACAATAATATTCATCCCCGGCCTGTCTACAATCCCCCCTGGTATGAAAAAATTTCATCCTCTCCCTTTTTTGCTTTCTCAGTCTTTAGAAAAATGTGTGCTCAAACAGTCCGTTTGCATAATGAGGGGTTAGTGACGTCACCGACGCGCAAGCCACCTCCCGCCAAGTTGGTGGCACCGCCCCAGGTGAAGGTTTTCTACGCCCGAAAAAAGTTTCCAAACGGCGCCATTTTTTTCCGCTCGCTAACATTGCCGGCCCGGTTAGAACAATGGCGAATGTACGACCTGAAACAAGCGGTCGCTCTGTTGTCCGCTCTTACTTCTGGTTCAACGAGAAGTAAGAGCGGAGGTCGAGGAGCAGCGTGCAAGCCAGACGATGGGAATGAGACAACAGGGCGCATGGACCAGATGGGAAGAGGCGACGGACAGGAAGATCTCGTGGTCCGAGTTGTGGAGGGCTGAACCCTACCGCATCAAATTCCTCATCCAGTCTGTCTACGATGTCCTGCCCAGCCCATCGAACCTCTTCTGTTGGGGCAAGGTCGATACTCCAGCGTGTCCCCTGTGCCAAGGAAGAGGAACTCTGGAGCACATCCTCAGCAGCTGTCC
>OMNV01009093.1:8373-22549 GCA_900303265.1 Brotula barbata | reverse complement strand
TCAGCCATGAGATCAGCCTGCAGCTATGCGTTCCTACAAACAGGACCAGCTGTTCACTTTGGGCTCCGATCAGCACCGGGATCTGGCTCCAATAATCGATCCTGGCCTCAGATCAAGTCTATGCAGCTATTGTTTCCATGCAGCACACAGGGATTAGGTGTAATCTGTGTGTTGGTAGATTATGGGGCTGACTTGTTGCTGTAAGTAGAGGTTCAGACTCACCGATCGTTCTCCTCGGTGCTCGGTGCTCCTAACGTTCGTTGCTCCTGCTGCTGTCAAACAGGAAAGACTCCCCCCACCGAACCCCCCTCCCCCGTTCACAAACACAAAGCGGCGGGAGGAGGCGACCGAGACAAACCGGTTTCTCCTCACGTCACCCCGGACTCTTCCCCTCTAAAGTCCCAGGCTGCGGTGCGCCATGGCGTCTCCAAACTCTGCGCTCGGTGCAGACGAGGCGCACACTTTCTCTCTCTCTCTGCTTCTTCCTCTCTTTCTTTCTTCCTCTCGCCGCTGTTCAGTTAATAATCTCAACCGTTTCTCCCCACACACTCACACACACACACACACTCACACACACTCCCCAGCCTGTCTCCTCCTGAACTGAATTGAAAACACAAAGGGGGAAAACTTTGCCTCCTCCTCTTCCTCCTCCCTTTGAGTTAAACTGCAACTAGTGTCGTCATCGAGGTCCACCGAGAAAGAGGAAGAAGATGATGAGGAGGACCAGGCTGACGCTCCATCTACGGGGATTACCGTTCATTTTACGCACAGTCCAATTAAAAAAACAACACTCTTTCGTTTTTGTTGTTATATTCCGAGACTTCAGTAATCAGGATTATTCTGGGATTATCTATTCTGATTAGATTGTAAAGAGGAAAGCAAACCCCCGCCAAGGCCGAGCCCTTCTCCAATCAGATCAAACGAATGGACTTTAGATTCATTTTTACTTTCACCATCATCAAGTTAGTTGATGAATTTTTGAGTCCACTAAGTTTTTTCAACTTTCGCTCAAATGTTCTACATGAACATTTTTTTTTAACGGAGCCAAATTTTGTTTGTTTTTGAACCTGGATGAAGATGGGGGAAGGGGAGGGTCAGAGGTTAAAGTTCAAAAGTTACAGCCTGACCACCACTACCTAAATCACCCAAAAAGCAAGAAAGTGAAGGTAACAAGGCAGAAGACACACTAGAGACAAAGGGACGAGACGAGACGAGACGAGACCACAAAATGGACAATCAACACGTCAGAGAGAGAGAGGAAATGAGAGATTTACAGATTAAAAGTGTTATTTTGAAAACCTTTCCATGGAACTTCAGCTTTATTGTGATAGGCACAGTAGAGAGACAAACAGGAAGGACAGAGGGGCAGACAGACAGGAAGAGGCACAGGTCGGAATCGAACCTGTGACACTGCTGTATGTAGCATTAGATGGTACCAGTGTCTGTTTAATGACTTCTTTGTGGATGACAAATCTCTGTGGAAAACACACAAAACCAGGATGAATGTTTACTAAGTGTAAACAAATGACAATAACACAATGTCAGGTAGCTCTGAAAACGGACTTTCAAGAATAAAGCGAGCGTACATATGAGTTAGTCTGTCCTTTAACTGACGTGTCCTCCTGTCCTGATTCATCAGAGTCCAGCCCGGACGTCCTCAGCTCCTCGTGTGTGATCGTTGTCTTTTGCTGCTGGTAATCTGGAGGTCAGTTTGGGCTCTGCTACGTGGATCAGACCTGCTTTAACTCTCACTCTCTGTGTCTTTCTCTCACAGCGTGGATTCTTCTCTCTTAGGTTTGGTGGTGGTGAACATTCCTGAGTCAGATGATAACAAATTGGAATCATCTGGTACATTTATTGATCATCTTAGAGTTTCTGTAATGGGTTATTATGGGATGGATCCTCCAGGCTGGCTGTTATCCCATAATGAGCTCCATGTGTTAAAGCTGTGAGCACTGTTTGCATGCGGGCCAACACTTTGTATATCTCTTCTGTTTACTCCCTTTGTTCCATTCTTTCCATTTGGGTGTGGTTATTGTGACAGCGACTCACATTTTTCTTTTCCTTTCCTATTACAGAGGCCTGTATGTGACTGTGTCTGTTAGGATACTTTCAGAGCTTCACAGGGACCTTGGCCTGAGTATATGAAATCAGAACCTGTTTATCAGCGACGAATACAAACTTGCACCTTGTAAACATTTTTCCTCAACTCAAACAACGTAGCAACCTGCTGCACGCTTATTTAGGGAGACGGACTGGAAACAGAAATGTCAGATTAGAGCCCTGCAGACATGTGAACCCTGACAGCAGTGAGATCTGTTCCACCGTGACGTTGAATACCATAAAGACTTTTGGGTGTGGCACCAAAGTCTGGGTTAAGATCATTTGTGTGACATTTGTATTGTAACATGATTTCTACAGCCTTTTGAGCTACGCTCTCCCACCAGTGTGCACACACGCAGTGTTTGTCGATGCCCAGGTCTGCCTCTGGGCCTGTGGGATGGGGGCAGACCAGATGCTGTGACAGGAAGTTACTAACATGCTCCAGATGTGAAGACAAGAGGCCACCTCCAACAGAGCTCAAAGAGGAAAGACTAGACGGCAGACATACTGGGATGTCTGTGTTCTCATGAAGACATTCACTCCTATCAAGAAAATCGGTGATGTGGCACTAAAATCAGCTGTCAGGTTTGTTAATTGTTTTCTGTTCATCCACTGCACAAAAACCAGGATAATAAAAAGTGTTTATAAATCACCACCACAAATAAAACTCTTAGCTGTATCACTGCACAGATTTCACATTGTTTAGATTAAAGTATATTTCCTCTCACACCAAATGAATGTTTGTATTCAGGTCGTTTCTAAGTGTGCCCTCTAGTGGTAAACATGGTGCAGTGCAACAAACGAGGAGCAGAAAAGCTCTCCATAGGATATCAACTGCAAGTATTTATTAATGGTTCTGCGTGAAATTTGCTGTAAATCCAAAGTCAGCATTAGAAGTGATTTAAAACTACACATGTACTTACACACATAAACTAACAAAGAAATGTGATAACACACAACTTTTCAGATTAATACAGTATGAATGAAGCCTCGATGCAACGGAATGCTTTTTCATACCATTTCTGAATGTTATTTGCAATATATATAAAAAAACAGAACATGAAGACTGACAGAACCGTGTTTACACAACTAAACAACAGAATCGATCAAAAGCACCACAGGGAGATGAAAAAATGAAAACATTCACGAGGATCTTTGGACATCAACCATACAGTTCCTGATTTATGGACATTGGACATGGAAAGTCTCCATCCTCTTCTGTACAGGGTGAGGGAATATTATATCTCCAGTTTCCACAGTCCCTGTACGGCCTGGGTATACTAATCCTCGTCTTCCTCTTCATCAATTAAGACCATCCTCCTCCTACGCTTGACAGGAGCAGAGATATCCTCTCCATCTAAATCAGCATCTCCATTTTTGTCCACATTAACCACAGCGGTGGAGTCATCCTCTGTAAATACAGAAATATCTTGCATGAGTCAAAATGTTCCATATTAAGTCCACAACCATTCATTTTAGAAACCATTAAAGATGTAGTGGGAGCTGTCAGACTCCTACTGGGCCCTGGCTGCTGCAGCACACATGTAACTTACTCTCCTACACAAATTCAACTTCATCTTTTAGACTAAAGGTTTCAATACCTCCACTCTCTCCATCGTCGTCTAACACTCGACTTCTTTTATTTGAGGTCTTCTCTCCCTGGGACCTGATCAGAGGAGGAACAGATCACATCATTTAGAGGTAAAAACAGACATTTCTGGGCTGTGGTTTGGTTTCAGTGATTAACAAAGATAAACCGTTGATATCTCACCTCTCTGTTGCGCCGTCTGGATCCTCAATGGGGCTGGAGTCTGGACAAATCAAAGATGTCTTGATTAAAAGCTAAATTCTTACAGTGGAGTGCTTTACATCTCTTTATAGTTTAATCTTGAGCAGTCTACCAACGTAAGCAGCCTTTACAAAAAGTCAATCGGTCGTCTGCAGTATGAATGAGCACGATCCAGTCAAAACCTGAGCAAACGATGGGATGACTCAGAGCTGGGCTTCAGCTTGTTTTCTGATCATATTGTTATTTATTGGCCGTATTTTAAATGGGTTTGATTCAATCATTTATGAACTTTTTTTATCCACTTGATCTTATCTTTACCGTATCTTCACTAAATGTATTGAAGTGCACCATATGTCAGGGCAGCTAGACTGAAGGAAATGTCCCTAAGTGGATTATAAAGTAGATCTCATCTTATCTTAGAAATGAGAATGACTTTGTCACATTGTTTTTTTGATTCCATGGTTAACATAGAGGAGATCACAACCAGCTGAAAATAATGGATCCCAAGGCTTTTTTTAGCTGGATGAGGTTCAAGGCCAACAAACAGGCCTGTTTCATGTAAACACCAAGTATCTCAAATATAGACTGAGTATATCATGTACACCCTAAGTACATCATGTGTAGACTAAGTACATCGTGTATGCACTAAGTATAGGAGAGAGGGTTCTAATTAGCAGGCGTCATGCCTACCTGCATGCTGTGCTGAGTTGTGTTTGTTCTTGCGATTGAGAAGCAGAGCTCTCAGTGCCTGTGTCCTCCGTTCATCTGAGGAAGGCTCCTCTTGGGGCTTTTGGCCTGGACTGCTGGGTCCCTCCTCGGGCTCCTCGTCTCTGGGATTAAGAGCTGCGGCAGCGCTGCGAAGCTGGGAGGAGCTGATCTTCTCCGGGATCCTCCAAAAGGACTCCTGATTGCAAAAATTATTATTATATATAAAAAAATCCTGCCCCAAAATCTGAATAATCCATCAGAGTCTGAGGATCGGACCACAGAGTTACACGCAAACCACACACTCACTTGCTCATTGGCTGGTGCTCGCACTCCTAGTTTACGCAGAAGCTTCTGGAAGCTCTTGTTGTCCATGGCATCTTCATTCTCCTCAGTCAGAGGGACAAGTGGCACAGGTTGGGACAGACCTGGACAATACACAACATTAACACGGCAGACGTTTTATCTCTGACAAATGATGGGAATACACATCTTCAAATGGGCCAAGCAATTAGCACAGGATGCAAATGTTTCCTCACTTACCGTCATCATCACGGTCATTTGCTGTTCTGTTCAGGCAATTCTGTAGCCACAACAAGGGTCCTGACATACCTGTTGTTTTTTTTAAAAAGGCTCTGTAAATGACACAGGAATGTTAACACCTTTAAAGCTCTTCGTCTCTTAGGGCGTCGATTTAAATCTCACCATCCTGTTGGAGTGCAGACACCATGGCGCCCACGTCTGCTCTCCTCTCCACTGGGGAGTGTGCGCTTTGCCTCCTTCGTCCTCCATTTTGTAAATGTTCCCTCTCCTCCTCTTCTTCTTCCTCCTCACTCTCCCCAGACATATCCTCATCCCCTTCCTCATCTCTGTCCTCGTTATCATCAGGGAAACCTTCTGTTAAACTGGTTAGGAACTCTTCCTCAGTCTGTGGAAAAACAGGAAAGAAGCTTTTTGTACTTTTCATCTATGGATTCCCTCTAATTTGTCATAAAACGTCTCTAACTTCATTCATATGCCACTGACACACAGTTTGTGGCGTGAAGGCATTCATCCCCAGTTTCCTAACCTGTCCCACGGCCTCACAGCATGAAGTGTACTTTACCATTCCCTTTCCTGAGCTCTTCCCATGAGCACCACGGCTCCTCCTCTTATAAAGCTGTCGCCTCTCTGACACCAGCCCCATGCTGAGCAGCTTGTCCACCACACGGGCACGCGAACGCTTGGCTGTAAGCTGCTTCAAGATGTTCCCCAGCACATCTGTGAGGATAGTCGGTCAGTGTTAGTCATCACCAAATCAAAACAAACCCAGACGATGCATCGGGACTGAAGACGGAAAGAAAATGTCGCTACCGTCGGACTCTTTGTGCTCCTCAAAGATCATCTCCAACTCCTGCTCCTGTTGCTCGGTCCACAGAACAATCTGGGTACCTTTCCTATGTGAGAGATGGAAACAAATAAACTGTGACACCTCTGTGACATTGTACCATGTCTTCTTAGGAAGTCTCAGATGAACATTTAAAGCTGCACCATTAGTTAAAAAATACGTCATTCCTTGTCTCCTTTAATTAGTTTCTGGTGATACGTTGGGTGGGCGGCCTGTGTTACCGACAAAGTATTTAAAGCAAACATTCATTTTTACAATCATCGAGGTCAGATGGACAGATTCCTATGCAGTAATCATGGTCCGCGTTCTTGTTCAATATACTAATTAAATACTAATTGTGTAGCTGTGAACAATAAGAGATAAGATGAAAACACAACAATAGTGATTGAAGCAGTGATTAGCACTGATTAGGAACTGCCTGAGTACACCACAGGTACATTACCATAATAGAGACAATAGAATAGAGACATAATGAGAGACAACAGATTAACATCGGCCGACAGGCATCGGAACATACCTCCTTATTTGCCGATAGGCCGATGCCAGTGAACAATGTGCATATTGGTCGAAACCGACGTTGAGCCGATAAATGGGTGCATCCCTAACCATTACTCTTATATTTTATGAATCACAACCATTAAGCCATTTTTATTTGAATTCAAACAGAGGAACCGGCCCGAACGTGAAGTCCGTTTGATTGACCTACTTTGGTTTCTTGAGTTCTTTAGCACTGTAGACCAGGCCCATATGGACCAGCTGCACCACCACCTGGCGCCGAGTGCGGGTGCTGTTGCTCAGTAAAGGCAGCAGATGCTCCACGATATCTGGTACTACACACAAGAGCCAACAGTCAGTTTCAAAAACAGGAAGGTGGTTTGGACATCCAAACCAAGTCGGTATCAGGAACTGGATTCAGTCTTCAGTGCAGAAAAACAGAGAGATGGTGCACAAAAAGAGTTTCTTGCTAATTTAATAAATCCATTATAATGATTATTTACCACGCAACCTCTCATCTCTTTTAACCTTTAACACAACGGAGTAATAACGAGCAAAATCTAAACAAACCGTCAGAATCACGGTGCTCCTCGTACAGCTTACGTAACTCCTCTTCCTCTTCCTCTGTCCATGTTGCTTTTTTCTTTTCTCCCCCTCTGAAATTTGATGAAAATAACAATGTGTGGGCTGGTTCTTTCCTTCATTTCAAGTCACACCGTGTGGAATACACTGTGAATACTGCAAATGCAGTTTCTTGGCATAGACAAACTATGTGGTGCCACCGGCTGCAAGGGCGCCAGAGTGAGAGAGAGAGAGCGAGAGAGAGAGAGAGAGAGAGAAAGAAAGAGAGAGACTGAGCCATGGTAACAGTGCTCACAAACTGTAATTTGATTACTGGCCATACCAACCACAAATATCGATGGGTGGGGGAAAAAATTGTATTTAACCTGACGTTAGTTAAGTTAGGAGACATATAAAAGACAGAGACAACACCGACCCATGATTACTGTAGCCTTCTGTCATCTCACGCACAGCCCCGACATTTTTCCAGAACAGCAGTTCCACAAAAGCCTTGTTGTTCTGGGCTGCCACCAAAAAGAAACGCTTTAGCACAAAGGTGACAAAGGTCACTAGTTCCTGTGAAGGAGAGGAGGAAGGAACGTTGTGATCACTTTTTTCCCACCAACAGCATCCACACAAACTTGAAAACGCTGAATAAATATGAAGTCCATCTACCTTGTAAGCAGCTGCAGCCGGGTCACTCAGGATCTTGTTGAAGACATTGAAGACGGACAGCTGGTACAGCAGGGCGTCCATTTTCAGGTCAACAGCCAAACGATGCAACATTCGAGCGATGCAGTGGTTGGTGTGCGGTGTGTTTTTTGAATATGATTTCAGAAGGAGGACGTACGGACGCACAACACCGGGGTTGGCAAACCTGTAAGGCAAAAAACAACGTGCTCCGTGAGCCACGTCGTCATCAAAGGGTCAAAGTGTGCAGATTCCTCTGACAGCATCGAGTTTGGTCAGCATCCACAGATGGGTCTCATGACTGAAGACAAAACTTAAACAATAAAGTTCCATTATTTTAAACCAACCTTTCAAAATTTAAACCATGTTTGAATAACACACATTTATATTCAGTTTGGATCAGGATGTTTACTGTCACATTTCATGAAAAATGAGTTTTAGTCTGACATTCTTCCCCTCTACCGTAGGCCTCACCGTGCAGGGAGAACATTCTTCTCCACTTTGCATCAATGTGTGGTCTACAGATGACCTGAGACTACGTTACTACGGTGACAGTGATTGGTTTTAGGCCCCATTTTGATTCTCAGTCAATTATAACAAAAATAAAATATTAACAGTTCATAGTCCATATACTGGGTGAGGGCTGACTGAGGCGGGTCTCTGTGTACCCTGTCTGCCTTACGGAACTCACAGCAAACAAAAGGATACAGAACTGCACATAACAGTGTTTTCATATTCAAATCAGGTTTTCAGGTCATTAGAGAGAGTTGTTTTAAAATCATTACTTTTCTGGCCTCACCTCTTGATAAAGTCGAGAAAATTGAACTCTGTCTCAGAAACCTGGACAGACTCGAGCTCTTCCTCCTCTAACTCAGCATCATCCTCCTCCTCTGCCACGGGCTCAGGGGGAGACGTCCCTGAAATTAAAATGAGTCCAAATGTAAAGGCCACAAAGATACTCAGGCACAAAGAGTTTCTACGGTTACATAGATATAAAACTTACTTGGTAGGTTGGCATGGAGAATCTGCTTGAGGAGTTCCAGTTCTTCATCAGGTTCCACATCAGCTGAACCAAACACGTCACCCTCTGGCCACACCTCCCTGGACACAACCAGGATGTGAGGCCAACAATTGAAGGTTTTCAGTCTGTATTATTGCTCTGATAGGACGAACGGTTGTAAACTGAGTCACACTGACCTGGCTGCTCGTAGCAACCCCAGAGCTTCTGGTCCCAGTCGGCCAAGCAAGGCATCCTGCACCCGAACCATGGCCTCAGTACGCTGCTCCTCAAGAGGAGTTTCAGATGTGGCATCAAAGGGCACCAGGGTTTGGGTTAAAGCCTCTGACAGCTGCAGACAGAGAGGTGGAATGATCACACTGTTGGTCTGGGAACATCTAAAATACCACCAAATTGGATGTCTGCCCCCTTGAGCCTTGCTTCTAATCCTCACCTGAAATCCCGAGGCTCTCAGCTCTTCTTCCACAATCTTCCAGATCTCTTCCAGAGCTTCTGGACTGGTTACTACCGCTGACTTCTTCTCCCCTCGAGGCTTTTTTCGCTTCACTCTCTTCTTCTGCATCGTTAGATATGTATTAGTAGATACTGATGGAAGAACTTTGTGATGGAAAGACTGACGTGCGTGCTAGTGGAAGAACTTACCTGGACTATTAAGTTTCTGCGACCATTGCAGAAGCGTTCTAGCATGCGTAAGAAGAGATGAGTGGACTCCACCAAGTCTTTGAGGTAGGAGCCCGGCTGCTTGGTTTCATCGTACTTCCTCAGCAAAGTCAGGAAAATCTCCCTGTATTCCATCACGTAGAATATGTTACCTGGATAAGTAAAAAGGTGTGAAAGTATTAAAATTACACACACACACACACACTGGTCAGATTTAGGATACAAAACAAGCACAATAGTTTTCTTTTTTATTAGTGTACTAAATAATAATCTGACAACAAGGAAAAGCTTTTCACAATGATCTGTGACACACTCAAGGCTTCAATGGATTTCACTCAAACCCAGCCCCTTTGATTTTCCATGCATCCATCAATTCATTTTATAAAGCTGCTTCATCCTGTAAAGGGATCCGTTTGATTTCAAAAAACTAATTAATAATTAATGCAAGTTCCTACAATTAAATGAATGCATATAAGCTAACATCGAGCGGTGATGTAGAAATGATCTTATCCATTAGAAGTTCAAAAAATACATCCACAAAACCAACATTTGTCGTGCTACACAATACGATCAAGTCTTTCCACTGTAAACGATTTTAGACCGATACGAGTCACACTAGAGGGAAGAGTCTCCGTTTGCAAATCGATGTAGTTGGATCGTTTGAATTTAAAATCATGCGTCGGTGCAACAGATGAATGGTTACACCCTCTACACTGAAAGGTTTAGCCATATTCTGGGGTGGAACTTACAGAAACTTTAAATCAGAATGTAAGAAATAATCTTCCTTCCTTTTTCCTTGCAGCCTTCTCACAGTCTATGACACTGACACGTGGCACATACTGACACAGGTCATACTGACATCCAAAACACTAACCCTCCCTCTGTCTTCTAAATCATCGGGGACACAGCCCGTGGCCCTGATAAGGAATCAAGCCTAAAATCACAGCTACTCTTATCGTAATCCCAGACTCCTTCTCCACCATATTTCCATTATTAATGACCATTTTCTAAATTGCTGGCCTGGTGGCGCACTTTGTTGGCCCATTAGTTTTGCTAATGTATTTTCTTTGGGCATGAGGGGGAAATTGTTGCAGTATGGTCTGGGAGACTGTCTACTGTGCAGTAAAAAAAAGCAGCAATCTGAAATAAAGCTGGCAGAATCTTACACTTAATAACATTGGAGCTCTGACGGATGGTTTCATCACTGGAACAGTCCATCTCATTCACCGTGAGCAGCAGTTCCTGATACGCCTTGAGTGCCAAATGCATCCTGGACATGAAAAGTGATTACCGGTCAGGAGCTACACAGACGTTGCTTTGTTAAGCTGCTTCCTAGAGATCCTCTCACCTCTGTGACCAGGATGTGGCCTCTTTGCGGTCAGTAAGCATCATCTCATAGTAGTTGGTGACGTTGCGCTCGATAAAATGGAAGGCACGGGTGGACATGGTCTCGGAAACTAAGTCGGCGTGGAAACCATTGCCACGGTTGAAGGCCATGAAGAAACTGAGTGCCCAGAGGTAGTAGGTCTCATCATGCTGCTGAGCCTGCTCTCGAATCAGACCCTCCTGTGCAGGACAGTGTGTATGTGATGACGTTAGCGGTGCTCCTCTATCTGTCAGTTTGATACTTCCGAGTGGTAAATCTGTTATTTGCTCAGTGAGCATTAAATGCTGACCTTGACGAGGTACATGAGGCGGTTGTAGCAGTTCTCCAGGAAGTCCACGCAAAACTCTCTGAGGAAGAGTCGCACGTTTAAGGCAGAGCGCCGTTTGTCCTTGCTGTCCTTTGCTTGTCTATATCTCTTAGGAACACGTCTGACTGCTTTTCCTGTGTCATGAGTATAATTTTTGAACTAAAAGTAAACAAACAAACAAGGATTTATGTTTAACAAATCTGCAAGTTTCACCTCTCTCATTTGAAATACAGCTGAGATACAGAGACCTCAGTCAGACAAATAATTTACTCACATCATGAAGTCTTCGGTGATAGACCACATCTTTGTCTGCAATTGACTTGAGACCTTGAATGATGTAGGAGCCTCCAAAGCGAGAGTGTCTGAGAGATTAAAAATGTTCAGTGGAAAATCAGGCACAAAGATACAGCAAAATAATATTTGCATGAGCGTAATCTTTCACATTTGTCACAATGGCAAGAATCACAAGTTCATACTCGTGATGCCTGATTTTTCAAACCAGTAATTTCCAGTAATCTGCAGCCATTTTAAAGCTCCCCCACAAATACTACACTGTCTATCATATCAGCTCAGTTTACAAAGATACACAAATGCAGAAATGAGTTGACCATTTCTTTTTGGTTAAAATATTCTGACCAGTTTAAAATAAGGGCCCTGAAACAGAATGGACTCTGATCCATGTGGAACAAATGAGATAAGTATGTATTTACCTGGTTCCTCTTTGAAACGTGCGAGAACGTTTCGCCACCTGCTCCTTCTGCCTCAGTGCCTCCAGCTCCTCTGAGTCTCTCTGCTTCTCCTGGGCTGAGCGAGCATGACCGGCACTCACCAACGCCTCCGGTGTCTGCACGTCAAGTAAACAACTGAACTAAAACACAGAACACGCCGAGAAGTCTGCATGGAACTCCAAAAGGTGCTCGTCTCTCACCTGGTCTCGGAACATGAGGGAGATTATTTCCAATACGTGCATACACCACTGCTGCTCACTCTGCGCTGAGGCCAGGAACTTGATGAGGTCATCAAAACCACTCATATGAATGGCCCACAGCAGCTTATCGTGGACGCTGGCATCATCATCCACATTCTACAAATAGAGAGAAAGAAATTTGTAGACAGGCAAAGCAGCATAGTGACTGGGATTGAAGGAAAGGACAGAGGGGGATTAATTATTTTTTCCCCAAATGTAGGATAGCCTTATTGCCACTGGGAATTAGCAGAATAATGACATCGAAATCCACACTCGAGTCAGACCTTCTCTTCAAGGGGGTCGGCAGGTACGTGGAGCACATTCCTGACCAGCAGCAGAATCCTCTCTATGAGCAGGTTATCCTCCTCCTGTCTCTGCTCCCAGTCCTGAAATACACAAGTTTAAAGTAATGGAGAGAGAAGATCGGGAGGAAACGTAGAGAGACTCCAGCATGATCAGAATCATTTTTCATCATTTTTTCAACAGAATCATTTTACAGATGTAATCTAACAAGACAAATCAGTGAATCCACTCACCAGTTGTAGAAGGTTATATAATGTCTCACTAAAAATCCCAAACACCCTCTCATTGGCAAAGGCCTAGAAATTATGAAAAAGACACATACAAATATACAAAAATCTAAATGATCAAACTAGACAACCAATGACTATATAGTGTAAATTGTATACTTTTCTACATCGTTAAATTGGTGAAATGGTATTCTGAGAATGAGGAGTTCAAAATACCTCTTTATAGGCTTGTAAATGAGACGTGACTTGTAAAAAGTGATGTCTAAACACTGGATCATCAGGGACTTTACCAAAGCAAAGCATGGCAGGCTGAGTGAGGTTGACCATGAGCCTGTGAAAACAAACAAACAAACACAGAGACAGTCATCTCACTAACAGGTCAACTGATCTGCCGCTGCTTCTCTGAGTAAATACTTGTTTCCACCTGTTCTTAGAGATATTATATTGTGAATTAAGTCAGGTAATCAGAGGGAAAGTTATGATACATTATCATTCTACGTTACTCACTGGTGATGCTGCAAAACTGCCCTTCAAAAACAAACATTGAAAATGATTCCCCTGGTACAATTGATGGTAATAATCTTATGAATTAACTTATAAATGAATCGAAGAATATGAACAATGGATAAAGAATAAAAACTAGATTTGGAGATTTTCCGTAGATAATGTCAGAGAACAAAACAAGTTCATAGTCAAAACATCTGAAGCATATTAAAGATCCAGACCTGACTCACAGTCCCTCAGGTCTTATCAATCATTAATAAACAAAAACAAGAACAACAAAAAAAGGGTCAACATGACACATTGTTGCAAAAAAGCATCCTGAACACAGATTTCCAGCTCAGGAAAAATAGTTTATCTTGGCCTTCTTACCTGATGCAGGCATCAAATAAGGCTTTGTCTTGTCCATGCTGCGTGATAATCGGTAGAAGGTCATTCTGTACGATCTGACCAGCACCCAGTTGTTGGCGGACATCACGGGTGTCATCTTCGTGGCGTAAATACCTGATCAAGTCTTTCACACTCTCTGCAACACAGACACAGGTTGAATGACTGGGAGAGTTTTTCCATCCTTAATGAGACCGTGAATATAATCCACCTGATGCTGTGACAGAATCACTTGTGTTCAGCAGTAAACATTTTTCCATTTGTGAAATGTAACATTCCCACCTAGACATTCCACTTCCTTGTGATAGGTGTCTCCCTCAAGATAGCCAAGAGCACTGCACGTGGCCAAGATCTCACAGTTCATCTTGAATAGATCCTAAGAGCATCAGCAAGCTTCGATAGATACGGAGAAATGGGAGAAACAGGATCAGGAGACAAAATACAGCATCTTAGGTCATAGATCAACCATGAAGAAAACAAATAACATTTGTACATTTGAGACTACAACAAAACCAGAAGACCTAAAGAATGACAGTGAATTATAATCAGTTAGGAACATCTTTAGATCTATAAAAATCTAGCAATTCAAAATCTGGGACATTTTATACCAATAAAACTTTTAACTGCTCCACATTTTCCTAGCGAGTGGCGACCCAGGGACACTTTTCCTTTTGGTGGGCCAAGGACCC
>OMNV01009092.1:46643-124737 GCA_900303265.1 Brotula barbata | reverse complement strand
GAGGAGGGGAGGGTAAGCAAGCAAGAGTTGTGTGGAACGATGGAGGAGTAGAGGAAAACCTATAAAAACATTAATTAGGGAGGGGACAGAAGAAAGGGAGTAAAACAGGCAGGAACACAGTGCCACAAACTAAATTCCTCTTATTCCCTGTCTTCCATTGAATAAAGTATTGATCCTATTGTGTCCTGATTGGGAAGAGGGATGAACCATTTTCAAGTTGATATTAGGACGACCACTGTGCAGTCACAACTTATATAAGTTGATCTCAGTTTGTAGTGTAATAGCCCCTAGTCACGGCTCTCACCTCTGACCCCGACTCCTGTGGAGCCATCTGGCTGGTTAATGCCAACCCAAAGTCTTTGTCATGAACCATTACACATGCCTGTGAAGATGGCTTTACACAGAATGAGGTTTATAATGATTTGAAAGGGATCTCACATAATTATCAATGGTTATAATCACCTGTAAGCTTATTAAGGACCAAAACCAAACATCAAAAATATATCTTATACGTCTGAAGTGACCTGAACTGGGAGTGACCTGACCTGGGAGTGACCTCACAAGTTTACTTGGAATGAACTTGTGCTAAGTAGAGTGTGTCTGAAAAATGAAGGTGAAATCAGGGCTCAAGCTTTTATTTGAGGCTATTCCAATCCTTATCGTAGAGACTGTGCAAATCCGTGTTTATGTCATGCTCCTTGTTTTCTCCCCACACTACTCATCAACACATCAACCACTTGCCTTCCAAATGACATTTGAAGGTAGTGGTAAGAAATGAGAGTCCCATTCAAAGAGAATCAAACTACCTACATCAAACCATCAATCAAAGACTGACAGCACATGGGACTAACCCAAAGATGTATTTCGAGCTTAAATCCTAAAACAAACTCCAATATCAGACTGTACACAGTAGACATCATTAGACTAATGACGAAAGGTAGTAAGTTTGATGTACTTACAGACATTTCCAGTGTTGTCAAAACTGGTGAGTACTTCATCTACTCTGGGTGGGCCCAGGTTATCTCTGAGAAAAAAAAAAAGGACCGTTATACAGACAAATAATCAGGTTCCCCAAATCAGTTTACTTGCTGTTTGCAGCATCTGAGAACAGTAATATGTATTCATACATCACAATCAATTACATCAATGTATGTATACTTTGACTATAAAATAAATAATATAATAAATATATGCAAAGAGCAGAGCCCAGTCCAAATCAGCTGCATCATAAACACCCACTCACAAGATACAAGTAACATCATTTCTGAGACAAGTTGAGAGCTGCAAAGAAACATGAGCCAAATGTTGGTAGATTTTGTAATTGGACAATAAATCTATTCCTTCTTTTAACCACTGTTGCATAGTAACATTATTGCATACATGTAGGGTCTATAAATTGACATAGCAAAATAAAATAAAACAAAGACACTTGCCTCAGAGTCATTCAACTTGACCAGTTTCAAGCGCCAATCAAATATATTTAAAATTGGCTGATAATAGTAAAAGGTGATTGATATGCATGGTTAAAGGCCGACTATGCCACTATACACAAACTGTTCGCTTTATCCTGTAACACAATTGTAGCAATTATTTCTCATTTCTGATGTCTGTTACCATAGCCACAGACTGATCTCTGCAAATACAAACTTTTGTACTGGTGAAATTCCTCTTTAAACAAAAAAAAAATCATGGACACCCAACACAAAAATATGGGACAGACAATCCTCATAGACTTCAGTAATACAAAGAGACCTGGTAGTCACACCATGTGGACAGCTGAGACCAGTGTTAACATTACTATTTATATCCTTGAAGGTGAATATAGCACAACACTGTAGAAAACTGCTGGCTATGTTTAATTGTGATAGCTTTTATATGTGTGCATTAAGGCTTGTGTACCTGAGTAAGGCACTGTACTCAGGAGAGCACACACTTCTGTACTCCACCCACTGGCCATCTGAGGTAACACTTGGGTCTTGTGTCACAAGTCTTTTCCTGCTGAAAAGGTCAAATGTGGCAAATCTGCGGACAGACACCTGCTTGACCTCCGAACTGTCCACCTGTTTCTGACGCAACACCTGGGGGTACGGACAGAAAGGCACATTAACACATTTCAACTAAGTATTGACAAACAATCTGCATCATTTACAAGAACATTTATCTCCCAGATTATCTAGCCGCCACCATCATCAGATTCTGTTCAGGAACTCCTACATACACACTTATTATTTTTGCATTTGGCAAATAAGGTATGTGTGTTAGTATCAGAGTATAATGACAACATTAGTAAACAAATAACAATTTAGGTAGCTTGAATTAAATCTAGATAACGATGGGGACGTTGGTGGATTTTTTTTATAATCTATATATAAATGAGTCCATTTTGAGTAATGAGTAAACAAACAAGATAGCAGTTTTGTAGAACATAAGGACACACAATTTTGTTAAAGGTGTGCATTACACAGTTCTCAAAATACAATTCTCATCTGCTGACAAATATCGTGATTACTTGGTTTGGAGGCTCACGTTACCTGTCGCAGTATATTCCACCTGGCTCGCGCCACATCGGTAACGGAGGTCGTAATTTCGGGGTTATGGGATTCAGCTGCACGGTTTTCTTCGTTGATATTCCCCGACACGGGCGAGGGGAACCGTTGGCTCTTTCCCACACTCGCTTTCGAGTCCCTCTCCATCTTATCCTCGAAATTGTTGTTTGAAATCAGTAAAAACTGTTAAGACTACCGACTGGCTGTACAGACGTCACAGTGTAAAGTATCTGCTAGTAGCAGCAACACAAAAATATGGCTTTTTGTAAACTACACTAACGCAGAATGTGGATCACCTGTTACCTCCACTATAGAGGCACGCTACTTCCGTACACTCTCGTCGGTTCAGACCTTGTAGCACATTGCCGATATAATCGTCTTTGGTTTCCTGATACGAACTCGCGAGTACGAACTATTGGTTTGATTATTTTAGCCTGGCAGTGCGTTTACGTCACCAGCAGCGGGTTTTGTTTAGGAAATCTGTAGTGTCACGACCTAGGAGCGATGAACGACTAATTTAAATAACAGCAATAGGAATTGAAATACAATGTTTACATTGCATAGTAAATCCATGGGTGTTTACTACTCTGTATATTACAGTATTAAGTAACTCCTCACCATGAAGCATCCCGGAAAAGTAGCTAACTAGCTGTTAACGGGTGATAATGGCTGTTGTCTCTCTTCTATTTTATACATGTGGTCGTTTGGTTACACCGTCTTCATTACGATTTTGTGAGCTCGCTGTCTGCAGGCGGATAAGGTGGCTCTCCAGACCCGTCTCACGGTGTTACACTTCGGTAAGGGTGTCTACATTCACCTGATGTTTTTTCTCACCATTGGCTTGGTGTAAGTTAACATGACTAATCGTTAAGATATCACTTTAAACCATGAATGTTTTAAAGGGTGTCCAGTCATCAGGCTAACAAATCTTGTTAACAAATCTTCTTGTTGGAGGCAGAAATAAGAGGAGCAGAGGATAGAGTGATGAAACTGAGTAACGATGGATGCTAGTGTAGAACCAGTAAGCTGCAGACAGGATGCAATCCGATACAAAGACCTTACAATTCATATAATTTATGTAAGGTCCTTTGAAATGTGTTTAGGAAAACCTCATATCTCACTTAAGTAGCATTATATCATTGAGGTAATCACCAATCTTTTTTAGAGGTGAAAATAGGACATTCACACAGATTCCCTACTACTGCTTCTGATGTGGCACCATAATCTTAAAAACTTTGTATAAATTATAAATTTTGATTTGCTCCAGGGTGCTGCAGAGTCATCAGTTGTCCCTCTCAGCTCTGGGCTTGAGAGGTATAGGAATTTGCAGAAGTATTTTAAAAGGAGGCTAAGGGCAACGTACAGGACGTTTTCCAACATTCCTGATAACTCTTTGGTATGTCTGTAATTCATTTCTATAAAACAGAATATTATCTGAGCATGAAATGGCAAAACAGTTATGTAATGCTAGGTATCATACACATATATTCACATCTGTCTTTTCACCACTCTTTTCTATTCTTTGTTGGTGAGTGAGTTCAGTGTAGAATTCACTTTGATTTCTCTCATCCCAGGTGTGTGGACATCATCATGTGTATTTCATTGAAAGTGATGCCATTTACAGAATGGATAGACGACAGGGTGAGTATGCGTGTATAGCTTTGCTGGGCTAGAGTTTGACTGGAGTTTTTAGTTAAAAGAGAAACATGACAGAGACTCAGTTTCATCATTTCCCAATCTTTAGGTGATGCAGTGCCTGAGCAGGTTCTAGATCTGGGACAGTATTCTGAAGAAGAAAAGGAAGAAAAGACAGACAACAAGAGAAAAGAGGGAATTCAGAAGTTGCACTGGGCTGTGCAGAGAGTGCGTCTGTCTCCACAGGAGAAATATCTTGCTGCCACTCTAAAGACTCATCACAGAGAAGAGCTAAGGTGAGTAAAAACCAGATTACGTGTGTGTGTGTGTTACTGTAAAAGCTTCTAAATTAATCATGACTGTGACCACCCAGGTGTGTAGTTGTGAGGCTTGGAGGAGGAAATCCTGCTGCTCCACATTCTGAAGATGTCATATTCACAATAGACAATGTCTTCAGTTTCGGTAGGTTTTGCAGTATTCATAGTTTTAATGAATGGAATTTTACAGCAGTAGTTTGTACTTTTACTGCAGCAATGGAGGAAAGAGAAAAACAGGCAAAACAGAATGATGTTTTACTTGCATGTCTATATTTGCATGTGTGCATTTGTGAAGAATGGGCCACAAATGAAGTCCTGTTTTACACAACTTTGGAGGGGTTGCGATCCAGCAGAGTGTTTCGTCTGGATCTAAATTCCAGTGAAGCTCGGATGTCAACAGTGTTTGAGGAAACACAACCTGAGTAAGTGATGATGGTTGAGGGACCAATATAACATATAAGCTGTCTTTGCTCACAGATCAACATTAAACATCAACTTCTGCCCAGTGTGTTTGTAGAGGTTGCCCTGTCCAGAGACCGACACATTCTAACCATCAACTGCAACAGTAAGACCAGTTCAGAAGTGCTGTGCATTGATACAACTACAGCCAATTTGGAACCCTTCCTTGTTCAGCCACGCCTGCTCAATCTGATGTACTATGTGGAGCACTGGAGAGGCAGATTGATCATTCTGACTAATACTGGACATGGAAAGGAATATCAGGTAGAGTCTACAGCAATTTTTTGTTCATTGGCACCCCGTAATTGATATTTTGTTAGTTTCCCTGTGTAACCATGGTAACTGACAAATAACAAATTTGGAAGCAGATCAAACTAGGAATATAAACATTTTCCTAGAGCACCAGTATATTGTAAACATGTAAACGGGGGTCTCATTCTGTTTATTCAGATTGTGCAGGCTCCTTTATCAGAAACATCCATTGGCTCTTGGGTGCCTTTGTTTGCCCCAGACCATGGCATTACCGTCAAAGATATGGAGGTGGTGGGAGACCACTGTTTGGTGACTGCAAGAGCACCAGGCGGGGAACTGATGCTGATTGTGGTGCCACTAACCCATCCCAAGGAAGCATACACTGTACAGGTTAGTAGAGCAGTACAGAAAAAAATTTTTGTTTGTTCATCCTGTCTTTGTGCTTAGTTGCTTGTTGCTTTCATTCATTCCCAAGTTCCCCTCCTGGGCCTGTGCCATTGAAACAAAGAGACCAGGCCTAGCAGATGAAAACAATATGTTACAGTTCCTGATCTCATCTCCAGTCCACCCCCCTGTGCCCTACCATCTATACCCGAAGGATGGACTCCTTTTATCAGGCAACGAAGATGGCATCACCACAGAGAAGCAGAGCAATTATTTTACCACACGTTTGGAAGCCTACAGCCAAGTGAGAACACTAGACACACATGCACACACTCACTCACACACACATACAGCATTGAGGAAATGGTTTCACTTCTCATCTTCTAACATGTCATCATAGATGACTTTAGTACACATTTGATCAAACACTTTTGTAAATCTGACATTGAGAGAGATGCAAGTGATGTATAGTAGCCTTCCCTCCGTCAAACATCCAAACCCCTGTATTTCTGCAGGACAGCACCTTGGTGCCAATAACTGTTTTCCATGTAGCACCTATGGAGTGTTTGAAGGTGGGACCACTTCTTGTTCATGTCTATGGAGCTTATGGCAGGGATCTGAGCATGGAGTTCTGCCCAGAGAAAAGGCTGCTACTGGAGCAAGGCTGGACTCTCGCCTACTGCCACGTAAGGTGTGGATCGAAATTAAGAAATTATAGGTGTATTATTAGATTTCTCTGGGATGTACAAGGGCTAAATGAGTCAACATAACTTATATTCTTTGCTTTGTCTTATGCCTTTACACCTCTCAGGGGTGGAGGAGAGCGGGGTCTGTCCTGGCACAGACAAGCTCGTATGGAGGGGAAGGAAAGAGGAGTGGAGGACCTTTTAGCCTGCCTTAGTCACCTCATCTCCTTAGGAGTCTCATCTCCATCACTCACAGCCCTAACCTCCTGCAGTGCTGGGGCTGTGCCAGTGGGGGCACTGTGCAACAGACACCCACACATGATGCGCGCTGTCACACTGCAGGTAAAATGAGATATTTTGGACCGAGATTTAATGTGTGTGGGCTGTCACGATTAACTATTTTAAATTAGCTTACGACCCCACACTCCAGCCCAGTTTTGCAGTAGTGCACCATAAAGTTGGTTTGCCAACCATTATAGAACAAAGAAGAAGATTGAGCATTATGGCAGAAGGTAATGGCACTGTGGATGAGGGGATGTGCAAAAAAAGTCCAGAGTCATCGGTTGTTTGTTAACATTTCACATAAAAATCAAAAGATAATACAGTTTTGTGTTGACACTGCAAAAAGGAGCTTTAGTTTAATCACAGCTTAACCTCAGTGTAGGAGAATTTGAATTTATCACACCGATTGGATTACTTAAATAGTATAAAATATAAAGACTAAAATACTATCATGAGCATACAGGCAGTATTTTCAGCTAACAGCAGAATAGCTTTAGCCATATCCAAGAATAGTGACTCTGCCCTCATTTACATAGGAGGGGGCGTTTTGTGTTTTTATTGGCTGTACAATTTGGCGTACATGTGCATCATTTTTCTGCTCCAAATGTCAGCAGACAACCTTCAACATGGACATGATAATGTAAAATACATGTGTCCACGTGTGTCCTGGAATATGTTTTTCATAATTCAGTGA
Source organism: Brotula barbata (assembly GCA_900303265.1). Classification (NCBI taxonomy): domain Eukaryota; kingdom Metazoa; phylum Chordata; class Actinopteri; order Ophidiiformes; family Ophidiidae; genus Brotula; species Brotula barbata. The sequence continues at coordinate 117,482 of OMNV01009092.1, read as the reverse complement.
ACATATTTTCATACAAAGGACACTCTCCTCTCCTCCTGCACATGGGATGATTCATTACACATAAGTGCACCTTGAGCCTACCTGTGTCTGTGTGTTCAGTCTCCTTTCCTAGATGTGCTGGGAACAATGGAGGATCCCAGCCTGCCTCTAACCATGGAGGAGAGAGAAGAATGGGGCGACCCAGTCACAAACCCACAGCACAGACTCACCATCGCCTCTTACTGTCCCCTTCACAACATTGCTTCTCAGGTATTTAAAGATAAAATGGGAAGGAGGAACGCACTTCTTTTTTAGCTGCTTGCACATGATTTATTTTCTTTATTAAGGTCACTGCATCTTTCCAATACATGTGTCCTTCCTGGTGGAATGTGAGCCGTCTGTCAGAATGGAATGTTGTTTTTCTGGTGTTTGTACAATGAAGAAATGTTTTTTTCTTGATATCTAGTTTGTAGGCTTGAATTCCACCTAAATTAAATATGCCAATGCTGGTCAAAATCGCTATTTCAGATTATGATGAAGGCCCCTTGGCCTCCAGACTGAGCGTTTGAACAGCACCTGTTTAGAACGCAGAAAGACAAATCAACTCTCAAAGCCACTTAACATCTGTCCAAAACAGGATCAAAAGCTCTGTTTGTTTTGTCCCGTGTTCCACTGACAGCTATTAAGAGCCTTTGAAATTTGATTTAGGGGACGCTGAGTGCAGGAAATAATTAATTATTGAACTGTAATAGAGAAGGGGGTGAAGTGTGTTCTATGTGCCTTTGATAGCGTTACCCGTCCATGCTGTTGACGGCCTACATTAACGACACCAGGGTGCCTCTGGTAGGAATCCTCAAATACTATGAGCTGCTGAAGAAAGCTATTGACACGCACTATACCACACACCCGGCATCAGGCAAGTGCACAATCTTTGTCACTCTCTCAAATGAAACGTTCATTTACTACGTTCCCCAGACGGTGATTTATTGACAGACTTTCTCCACTCACGTATAATCTCTCTTTACAGCACACTCGTGGTTCTCTTCTTTATACCACTCTGTTGTGCACCACCTGTCTCAAATACACACATTATCTCTTTCTCACCTTTCGGTTCATGCAAACACACAGTAGGAAGCTCAAGTGTCTCTGTATATGTGTGTATGTGTATCTCTCTAATCTCTCCGTCTGCTCGCTGATAAAGTGCTGATGGCACAGACATGTGCAGGCATGTGGACAAGTTCATTAGCATGTTAAAGAGATAGAGTATCACAGCAACAGAGATTAGACACCACAGACTGGGAGCTGTCAAGGTCAAGACCGCATTTGTGAAACGGGTTGTACCATGGAGACAGGAGGAGCACAGGTAGTATGGAAGGCAGAGCAGTATCAGATGGGAACGTGAATGAATGGAAGAGGAGTTAACAGATAGGGAAGAGAGGGGATTTGGGATAGAGAGTAGGGGGCTAGAGAACAGTATGATAAGGGAAATGGCTGAAAGAAAGTTCTTATTTTCCACTCATTTACATCTATTTTTTCTTTTAGCTCGTGAACCAAAGCACAATGTGATTCTGAATATCCAACCTGGAACCAATCACCTCAGACCAGAAGACTTTGAGCTGATGCTGGAGGAGGTAACCTCTTCTCCTGTGACACAAACATTTCCTTGGTCTTTCTTGTTAGAAAAGTATCTTCAGTTAAATGGCACAGAAAAATACACCTGGAAACAAATATTTTCCCAAGTTAGAATCAGTTGATGAAATTGTTGCATTTTTTTTTTTTAGTTTTGAGTAAGATGCTGTCGTCAGCTGCTTGTCACTGTGATGTTTCGTCCCTGAACAGGTTGGCCTCCAGCTAGCTTTTCTACACACTGAACTGGGCTTGGATCCTGCTCAGCCTCCACGCAGGAGGAAGAGATGACCAGATTATCATCAGGCAATTAGGAGTCAGACACTGTTCACCCAAAGATCTGCAATATGACTCACAACAATTAGAATGACAGAAAAGAGCCAACACCTTTAGTGAGAGAAAGAAGACAAAACCAAACCTCCAAAGTAGTTGAAGTGAGTTTTTTTTGTTTTGTTTTTTATTGTATCCTTCCTTTCAGGATATCTAAAAAAATTGCCTCAAATACAGAGGCAAATTTTCTTATTTTCCTTGAACTGTTGAACTATGAATGTATCTGTATGGGATGTGCCGATATGTGCTCCTACAAAAATGTCTTTTAATCATAGCTACATCTGGAATATAAATCTTTATGAGCCTTTACAATGGTCTTATTTTTGTATTAGCTGTCTGGCAGTTTGTCAGAAAGGCCACATTTATTGCACAAATCCCTAATGTTTCCAAAACATTATGAGTTTGTGGGGCTATGGTCACGAATATGGTCACAGTCACGAATACTGTAGACTGTCAATGATTGTCATAATGTAATACAGTTGTCCTCTTGACACTCTTGTTAGCATTTATAAAGTATATCCATGGCCGCCAAATAGCAGACCCTGTCAGAGACATAGCACTGCGTAGGGTGGCTGGGATTAAACCGAACATGTGTGGAGTACTCAAACACCAGACCCTCTCCTGCTGCGGTCAGGATGTGAGATTTTTGGAATGTCTTCCCGTCGTTCACCCGGTTTGTGCTCACCAGCACTTTCAACTGCTCTGGTAATTCACCAACAGAGGACAGATCTGTGGTGGCCGATTCTTTGCCAAAGTTAAGCACCATGAGGAAAGCCCGATCAAGCCCGTCCAGTTCTCTGAGGTAGGAAAAGACATTGGCATCTGCATGGATGTAGCAGAACCAACCACGGTGAAGAGGGAGCTCTGACTGACGCAGGGCGGTCAGGAAATGGTACTGAGCCAGCTTGGAGCTTTCATGTTTCATCTGGGCCTAGAGGAGAAAGGGCGACAACAGGATTAATTATTTTAAACCGTAGAGCCTGAAGATTAGAAAACAAACGCACAAGTAAAGTGCGTATTAAAACATTTCTGAAACCAACAATATGAAATGTATTCATTTCTTTCATCCGTCATCATCATTTTTAGCCTTTGTTTTGTTCTTCATCGATGTGATTTCACACACACATGTTGAAATGTACTGATTTTGACTTTGGCTGTACAGTAAATATTTGAAAAATGCCTCCTTTAAATTTTCACTTTTTATTTTTTATAAAAATGCTGCCATGACTCACATCTTTCTATCAATATATGCAACAAAAAAAAACAGTCGCTTTGAAGCAAAATACACTGACATGTATAAATGTGCTCCAAGTAGTGAAAAAGTTTTTAGACAATTAATTTGAATGAAATTAATATTATTTCATCAATGAAGGCGTATGTTTTGTTGGCTTTCTACTCCCCAAATATATACTAAGAGCTGCATCCCTTGGCAAAAGTGTTTCACTGCAATAGAATTCACAAGGAGGGGCAGAACCATGTGTTTAAATTTTAATTTGATTGAATTTCAACAGTGAATTTGGATGATTTGTGGATAAAACATCCTGACCAAAAGCAGTAATGATTTACTAATGAGTACAATAAATATAGACAAGAATAAACAAACCCCTCAAGGATGTCAACAGACGTATTTTCATTATAAACATGTAGACAAGCCTTACTGTACCTCAACATTGACACTTCTGAACTCAGGGTGTACAGGCAACCAGGTGATGTTGGTTTTATTATTAAAGCCTGCATTCATTTCACTGCTCCACTGCATCGGTGAGCGCTGAGGGTCCCGACTGGCACTCTGCAACAAGAAGATCAATGTTAGCACTCGTGGGCCTATGAATGAATATTGATGAGGGTTTTTATGGTTTTGCACTGAGAATATGAAACCCAGTGTAATGTGCCCATAATTAAACTGTGTAAGAACATTAGAGTGAGTGTTCCTCAGTGGGTGTGTGTTGCACTGACAGCATTATATTTGGCAGCAGGGTCCTGTATCAGACTCTTCGTGACGTTGATGTTCTCCATGCCAATCTCCTCGCCATAGTAGGTGGTAGGTGTGCCCGGGAGGGTCAGCAGCAGCATGTTGATGACATCACCGTACATCTGACCGACGCTGGAGGTGATCCGAGGGTTGTTGGGGTTCCCTACCTGACAACGGTGCAGGGAGAAGAAGGAGAGAGGAAAGGTCGTAAGACAGAAAGAAAACACAAAAATCCTGATCTGTGATCTATTGGAGTTCAGGGTTATGATGGAGAACAAAGTATTAACCGCAGCTGATAAAAATGACTTTGAAGGACACAGATTGTTGTGATACTTATGTGTTCACAGAGATGTGTATGTGAATGTGTCTGTCTCACCACCCAGTTCGGCCATCGCCCCTTGGGCATGTTGGCCATCCAGATGTTGACCAAATGCTGAATCCACAAGCCGCTGATGTTCTGATGCAGGTCCAACAGGTAGAAGTTAACGGGGAAGTCGCTCTCCTTAACCAGTGAGGTGCCGTAATACATCATGGTCTTGTCCACCTCATGATAGTCTTGTGACTCTGTCACCATAAATCTAGAAGAGCAGGGAAACTCCTTAGCCATGAATAACTCATAGCATTTCATATAAATTATCACACGTCGTCCATAAATATCCAGGCATGGCTTCCATACCGGTATCTGTCAGGCTCCCGGCTGTAAGCGTCCATTTCAGCCCTCCATTCCCTCAGCATGTCATGCAGCCCCAGCTGACTGGTGGTGTAGTCGTGGTGGAGGTCCCATTCTGAAGTCACAGACTCCTGGAGTGTCAAGAGTTAAAAGTTAGTTACCGCTCCAATCGGTGGCCTGAAGCCCTGATACACAGTAATCTGGGGAAAAGTGATGAGATAATTTAGTCCAGTGGTTGTTTGTAGTTCTGCCAAGCAAACAATTTTCAAGTGGTTTATTGGTCATAAAAGGGAAAAAGTTATGTCACAGGGAAAAATTCAAAGGAACATGCTAAAAAAATAAATAAAACAAACCAAAACAAAATTTCCTCTTTGAAATACACATTTACAGCCAATGAGATGTTAAAGCAATAAAACTTTATATGGTCAAAGAAATTATAAATAAAAACACAAGATAAGCAGACAAGTCATTCATTCGCACTATTATAGTGAATTCCTGCAGTGGTGAGTAAACCCCAGTGACTTGCTAATCCACCGAAATATGCTTCTATTCAGCTAATTCTTCTGCTGTGAGAAATAACTGTTCACGAAACAAAAACTCCTCACAGGACGAAAATGGCGTCTCTTGTTTCTCAACAAGGGCACAAGATGAACCTGATACTTTAACCACAGAAGTAGGATGAAAAATTCCTGAACTCTCCCACTCGCTTGTTAAATGTTTGTTCTACCCACTACGCTGAGGAGGGCTGCTGCTACTTTGATGTCTCAGACAGTTAAAAACTGGACTCTGACACAACATGTTATGGAAGTCAATAAAATAAAAGTACAATATAGTTTGACACTATTTATTATGATAGCAGTGTTGTCATATACAGTCGATTATTAACCATAGTGAAATATTATGTGTCATGTTAGAAAAAGGGTTATGTCTTCACTTGGCCCTTGTGTATATTTTTTAATTCTCAATATTTTTCTCAGAAAATAGGACATGATAGACGTGATCTAAGGAATGGTCATAAGTGGAGTGTGAAGTGTGTTGGTGACCCTCTCAGTATAAATGAAAGCTGGTGATGCATGCACTTATTGTTTATTTATGTTTGTTGTGTCAGATTATGACGTATCGGCAGAACAAGACAGTACCCTCTATGGCCACACGGTGCTAAGAACAGAAAAATCTGCTTTTTGAGGTAACGTTATGGGGGGCAAAGAGGCGAAACTCACTGCAGGTTTGCCTGGATCGACCTGTGGCTCATCCCTCAAGTGAGCGGCCTCCAGGAGATGCTTGACTGCATCCATGTGGAATCCATCCACTCCCTTCTCTAACCAGAAATGAATAATATTCTGAAAGGAGACATTAAAAGACTTATGTAGTCATAAGAGGGAGAAAACAACAGAGCCGGTGATTAATTTGTACTAACATGTACATATTATGTAAGCAAACATCCAGTACACACACAGTCTGTCATTTATTTTCCTGTCTTGTACCTTGTGCTGCTGAGTCTTTATTTTAAACACACAAGGGTCAGCTGGTTAAGTAAATGTGTAATCAGACAACAGCCACATAGCATCGCTGCAGTATAAAGATAGCATCGTAGATCATAGACATACAGTATATCAGAGCACAGAAAGTGGATGAGGCTGATGATCACACAGATCTTGTGGTATCATAAAAGCATACAGTAGTAGAGAGGACACATGCCATGCTTCATAAAGTGAAAGAGTGTGTGCATGTGAAATCTCACAATCATCTCGTTGCGGACTTGTGGGTTTCTGAAGTTGAGATCTGGTTGTTCCTTGAGGAACTGATGCAGGTAGCACTGTCCTCTCACCCCATCATACGTCCACGATGAGTTCCCATAGACGCTCACCTGATAAGAGGTTACATAAGATAAGTGGAGGCTCATGTAGAATACATCCAAAAGGTGGAGAAGAGCACACATGACCTAATGCACAAACCCAGTTGTTGGGCCTAGGCGCAGACGAGTTGCAGTCGGTCCACACGTAGTAGTCTTTGTAGTGCTCGTCTCGGTTCCGGCTCTTGTTAAACCAGGGGTGACGGTCACTGGTGTGATTGGGAATAAAATCAATGATCAGCTTCAACCCTGGGGGTCACAGAAAGGTTAAAGTCAGACACTTGTTATCATTTCAGCTTTGGATGCAGAGAGTTTAAGATGTGTAATCAGTAACTGGTAGGAGAGACACTCGTGCATGTGGAATCATGAAGGATGGCATGAAAACAAACACACACCCTTGTTGTGCATTTCACCCAAGAGTTCATCAAAGTCCTTCATGGTTCCAAAGAGCGGATCAATGGCCCTGAAGTCTTCCACATCGTAGCCAAAGTCCTTCATGGGAGACCAGTAGAAGGGACTGATCCAAACTGACTTGATGTTCAGGTACTGGAAATAATCCAGCTTCTCCTGAATACCTGACAGTCAAGGACACCAAAGATAATGATTATCAGATATTTTTGTGTCTCAAAGTTAATGCAGATGAGTGCGCTGCAAAAATATTTACACATATGAGCTCCGCCTACTTCTTGAGGTCCCAGATTGCTCTGCAAATTATTGTGGGTATTGTTAAGACCACAGAATCAGACTGAGGTGAAAATATGACTTGATTCCCCCCCTCTGTTCACAGAATGATTGATAAATGATTTGTAACTTAAGTGCATTCTAATGAATAATGTAACACCATTTAATACTTTTTTTTAAGTAAAGGTACTCAATTATCTGTCTACTAAATTTTGTCTGACTGCCTTCTTGGAGCGTTTTTGGTGACCTGAGATGTTAATAGGAAAAGGATATATGTGTGTTTTTTTTTTACAAATTAAGAAATAGTACCTATAATAATCATAAAACATATATTTTTACAATAAAATTATAGATACATTTGTGTATATTTAAGTCATTGAGTTTATCATCTTGCTGACCTTTGAGATCTCCCACTCCATCGCCGTCGGAGTCTCTGAAGGAGCGGAGGTACACGTGGTACACCGGGGACGACTGCCACCAGCTAAGGCACCGCGGCGACATCGCGATCACCGTGGTCGTGAGCGCCAAGAGCGCCAGGGTGCAGACCATGGTGAGCCAAAATAGGATCTCCCTGGGCACCCGGTACCGAGCCTGGGAGGAGTACAGCAGTAAGACCTCCTTGGGCATCCCGGGGTGCGGTTTGATCTGCGCGTACTCGGCCGCGTCAGGAGCGCACGAGTCGTAGATCACCGCCGTGGAATCCCGCTTCTCCGCCGGCTCGGTAACGACGGTCACCTCCCGCACCGGATCCCCGTCTTCCACGTCCCGATAACCCACGTTTCCGGTGCACTCCGCCAGCTCCATCTTGTCTCCGGTTCTGTTTTTAACCCAGCTGAGAACAAAGTGAGTCCTGTCTGATAAAGAGCCGACGGTAAGTGATCTTCCTGGGTCCGCCTGCCCTCTCTCGCTCTCTCTCTCTCTCTCTCTCTCTCTCTCTCACACTCACACCTTTACTCCCCCTCCTCTCCCTGTACACAATGCCACTTGTGGAATGTAGGAAACTGATAGGAACGGTCATCTGTGCTGTGGACTTAAAAGTAGCAAACCAGCTTTGCACTGCAGCAGCCTGGGTAAAAAAACACACACATGAGGAAATGCTTCAGAACTGAACTGTGGGCTGTATGTTCAAACCCTTTTTTGAAAACTCAAATACCTCAATAAGGAACCATAATCTTAGAGATCTGTACATAAATTCGGGGGATTTGGGAAAATAAATATCTTTTAACTGCTTTTTCTTCACCTGTGATATTTTTTGCTCAATCCTTCCCTCACTGCAACTATTGTTGGAATGTCTCGTGTGCAAACTGTTGGGCCTGACCATTTCTGTGTTTGGACAAAAGAAACACGACCTTACAGCCAGGATCAGGTCAATAAAAGCAGAGACTTGGCCATCTTATCCTTGTTCTCCTTGAGTTCTCTGGTAGTGTGTTCACTGCCCTGTAACATTATATTGCTGAACATTTGGCACATTATGCCACACTACACTGAACATGATGTGATTTACACCAAAGTTTGAACAGCGAATGCCCATTTTTTTTGGGGGGGAAAAAAAAGATTGCAGCAGTTAAACTTAAATCCATCTTTTATTGACGATTATGTTCACTGTATGGTCTGAAACATCACAACATCATACTGGGAAATTAGTACAGGAAGAAAGGAGATTGATGGTGAAAACCCTGGATGTCTCCTCAGCGTCCCTGTGTCCCACTCAGCCTTCAGTCCTCTTTAATATCGGAGCGGAAGGCGAGTGGTGAAAACCCATACATCACTCTCAAACACACACAGGCGTATCATAATGTCATTCTGTCCTCAAAATACAGCACTTCTTATTTTTATAACAGCTAAAAGCTTTGGAATAAATAAAATAAACGTGGAACTAATCATTGCCATCGTACTACATCAGTCAATCAGTACTTGTGGATATATAGAGAGACAAGACGCCGGAGGGAAGAGATTATTCGGGGTCATTTCCATCAAATAAATTTCCTGAAAAAACAAGAATAGATTTGTTTCCCTTGGCTGCAACACAAGTTTGTGGCCATTTCAGAAGCAAACAGAACTTGGTTTCAAATTCATGTTGCCTCCTTACGTCGTCTTCGTCATGATATCGACCCCACCAAATCATTCGGGCATATCTATAACATAAAATTCTCCGAAACAAACGTGACAAACTTCCCATGTGTATCTTAATGTTATATTCTACAATGACTATGATCAAAAACAGTCAATTTCAAAATCCAAGAGAGCTTTTTTGTCATTACATGACAGCTGACAGGGTGTGTTTCTGCAGTGTTGCTCGTATTCAGTCCATGCAGTGTGAATAATGGAGTTACATTCAGAAAAACAAATGTTTCTCCCTCACCTCCCTCTAATTCTCCTCCTAGCCCAGTGTCTCATAGCTTAAACATAGATCTAAACTAAGGGCTCTATTCAGCATGGTGAAACTTGATACAATGTTTAAAAAGTCATAAAAGTATTGGTTTGACGAAATATCGTTTCTATGACAGCCGATTTTATTTCAGAATCAAAATCCAATCAGCTGTTGTAAAGAATTTCTTAACATTTGCATTAACCAAAGATATTTAAGTGATTTCCATTCTTTCAGTGACTAAAATGAGAATTTACATATTCCACTTTTCTCTTTTAAATTTAATCTGAATCTTTCCAACCTTTTTACTTTGCAACATTGTGTTTTAACACACTGAACATTATGCCCACCCACCCACTCACACACAAAATGCACTTTTCCCTCAATCACAAAACATGCACAACTATAAAGAGATCCCCCACCACAAAAAGGAAAAAAAAAACATCCCAATAAACAACATAACTGCAAAAGAACTACACATTCAAGTACCTATTTGTCATATGGCACAAAGGGCAAATGTACCACAAGAACATCAACCAGCCAGCAAGCTCTGTTAGGCCTATTCTCTTTCAATACTGCCACTTCAGAAAGCACAATGAATTCGATTGAATGTATGAAAAAATGTATATTACATTTGTATATACTCACATAATCTATTTTAAATGCATCTATACGGATAAGATAATTCACACGTAATATACGTGTGATTATGCGTTTTATCTATGCGCATTTGTTTCAAAAAGACTGAGCACAAAATCTGTAAGTTTGAAGTTATTTGACATAAATAAACTGGACTCCTATCAGTGTTAAATGTCAAATAATGACTGTGTTCAATCTTTGCACAGTAACCTTAGGTGCCTTTGAGGCAAATTTTATGAAGGTAGAAGTAGAAAAGTTGATAGGTCCTGCCATGACTGTGATCTTAGTTACCCAAGCCTCTGACCCATCTGCCTTTGCTCGATTGATAGTTCATCCTCTGCTTGTTAGCTCCATATCCTGGGAAAAAAAGGCTGCAGCCTCAGTCCTCTGCAATACAATATAAAACTGAAACGTTACAAAGTAATTTTTAGGGTGGGAAATTGTTTTCCTGAAAACTGCTTCAATGAAACAAAGGCATTTTTCTTTTTGACACACGATTTTTTAGAGATAGAAAAGGCAAGTTTCAACATTAGTAGGATTGTGTGTGTGTGTGTGTGTGTGTGTGTGTGTGTGTGTTGGGGTGTGGGTTGGAATCCCTTTACTCCGAACCCTGTCTTTGGACCACTGCTGTTTGGGGACAGTGTGTGTGCCACATTTGTTTGTTGTCGGTATTTTTTTTGTGAGGGATGTGGCGGTCGTTCAGTTTCTTTGAACATACACACACACTCATGTGCGTGAATATGTAGCACATATTGGATTTTAGGCCGCAACGCACAGCAGACTGGAAATTAAGATTTAACAAACAAATCAAAATATATATCTATATATATGGATTTAATATATAATTTCTATTTTCTATCTCTTAAACAACAGCAGGCTCAAAAGCTTATGATTCTGGCAAATTCTGCCAATGCAATTGACAGCCGAGTTTCTTCCGACAAATGAAGAAACTGAAAAAGCAAAGAGAGACTGACGGAAAGAGTCAGAAATTAATTTTGATAACATCTTTGAAGAGAGAGGATGAAGAGACGGGACGTGCAAGAAAAGTCATCACACTTTTAACAGTTTAAACCTGTGAAACACCTGCACAGCCAAGCAATGTAGTTCACGTCTTGACTTAGATTAGATTTGACCTCGACTGGAGGAAAACAACTCGGCTGTCTACATGGAAACAAGGCCTCAAGACCCCCGTTCTCAGATGGAGTTCCATGAGTGGTGGGCTCACAGTTCATTCTTGGGCCCTGAATTTGAGGCTTTAAACCAGGGAGTGTTTGGATTACGAGGGACTTTTAATCCAGGGGCTACCAGAGTTTTGTGAGGCCTTGTCCAGAGAGTGCTCCAAACCCTAAACTTATCTGGACTCAGAAGGTGGCTGACAATCCGGTGCAAATAAGGTTCACACTTTGTAACAAATAATGCCATAAATGTAGCCACAAACCACTTCAGATTGTTCATCCACAAGTCAACAAGCGGCTGTTTTGGTATTTGGTACGCTGGCTGACTCTTGAGTTGTGAGGTCCTCCATTCTCTCAGTTCTGAGCAAGGCACCAAAAAGCATCACAGTCACTGTGCCCCACAGCATCCAGGGCTACTCCTCTGTTTCCATCAGGCCACGACAAAACTAATCACCACAAAGAAAGCAAGAAAACGAGAGGAAGAACAAAACTGTGCTCACTTGTGTCTTCTTTGATGTGTATACTGTGTGGTGTGAATACAGTTCCATTATCAGACCATGGTTGCAGTTGTTCTCATTTTAACCAATTTAATTTATAAAAAAAACCAAAAACAATATCTGCTTTGTAATCCTCCAGATTAGTGTGTCCACGTGAGGGTTTTTTTAAACCATAATTTCTGCTTCAGTTGATCTCTCAGTATAGGCAAAAACAAAAACATCCCAGTAAAAATAATCAAAAGGTGACTACAGATGTGATCTTGTGTGGAAAAGTGGTCCTGTTGATTTGGATCAGGCAGTTGTGCAGAACAGCTACCAAAGATCATCCAATTCAGCTCCATTCTGCAAGAGGACAGACAGAGAGGGATGGGGGAGAGGGGATTTTAACGATGAACCGGGAAGGGGAAGCAGTAAAATGGGGAACAATGGGGAAAGAGAGGCATAAATCAGGGAATTAAGATTAAAGAGGGAGATCGGGGTGGCAGAAGAAAAAGAGGATACACTGTTATCAAACATACACAGTTAACTGTCAACTTTTTTCACAACCTGGAACTGATGATCAGGTTTTCCTAAGGACAAAATACAAAGTTAAAAAGCAGTTAGAATGGCAGGGCACACGTTTAACCTCAGTACATGGGTACTCTCAGCAACAATGACAGCACAAAAATTCCAAGGCTTAGTGGCAGAGGGACTGTGACAGAAACAGACAAAGATTGTTCTTAACTTGCGTGCAGTTGTGGGAAGAGAGGGAGCGGTGCATGCGTGTAAAGCCAGTGCCTGGGTGTATACTGTATTTGCGCTGTTTGCATGTGAGTAATTGAGAAAAAACACAACCAGAAAACACATCCACTCATTGTCATCAAACCTTGACAGCCATGTCTCCAGAGAAGTGTACACACACAGGCGTGCGCACACACACACACACCTTAAATTTAAATGGAGCTCCACATGCTATACAGAAAATTTAGGTAGGGATTAGACTGATGAGGGGGTGACAAGGAGAAAAACGTAGCAGGAGGCCAATTACATGCCTGTGTATGTATGTGTGTGTTTGTGTGTGTGAGTGAGTGGTTGGGGGAAAGGGAAGGGATGTAACAGTTATATATGTGATCACTTACCAAATGAAACAGGAGGGCTGCATTAATCAGAGGGTGAACACACAATTAGACAAATCTACACAACCCGCGTTTGCGTGTGTTTAGGTGTAGCACTTTATCGGACACTTTTCCTAACATCGTTTTAACCTGCTCGTGGTAGCTGCTATTTGTGTTACTGTGACATATTCTTAGAAACTTCATAATGTCTGTATTTTCTTCCAAAAGCCCTTTTTAATTAAAGATTTAACAAGATTTTTTCTAAATTAATTGAATAGTAGCCTCTTAAATCCATTGAATATTAATTACTTTAACCATTAACAAATAATCGTTAAATGATTAAAAATAAAATTTTACATTTCGGTTATTTTCACATTTTGTTCAGTCAACGTTTTATGTGGCCCTCTGTTTGTATCATGATTGTGAACAAACCAAGAAAACACTACGAGTACAGCTAAAGCCCCAATATAAGACTCACCCACACACACACACACATAAACCACCATTTTCACTCAGTCACTCAATTCTAACTCTTCAAATCATTGTTTACGGGCTTGCTTATTTTAAATGACTGATTCATCCACTAACTCACCATAGTCTCACAGCAAAAAGTTGCTGCACGATGTTAGTGTCTTTCTGTATGAAATTTATGTTGTTTCACTCTGGGTGTACCAGTGACATAAGTACAGTACAACAGATAATAAATTGTCTGTAGGTTTGAATGATTTAGTCCGTTTCTGTGTGTTAGCCCTGTGATAGACTGTCAAAAGCCATATATACCCTGCATCTCTTTCCAATGATTGCTGGGATTTGCTCAGAGATATGCAGGGATGCAGCCCCCTTCAACGGATAAGTGGGTAGAGTGGTGGGAGAGATGGGTGAACATTCTATCAACATGTGGTGACACTTTCAGTGTGCATTCAGAAATTGATGCACACAGATGTGCAAGTGTAACTTCATTACAGATTAACCTTAGTGTTATATTGAGATACAGAGATGGGATCTCCATAATCTTTCAAGAAATGGTAGCATCCAGCGAACAAGTATTTATTTAAATCACATAGGAGAGAATGCATTTACAGGCTGCCATTGAGTTGATTGAAAAGAACAACCGCAGAATTATTCAGTTCTATGAGATCACTTTTGTCAAAGCTGTGCTGCGGTTAGGCATGCATCATGCGCCATGCATACAACAAGGTGACAGGCTGGTATACGCTCCAAGCCACATCTGAAGTCCTTCAAAACACTTGTGCAATGGTATCGAGTCTGAAATGACCCTAACACATACACAACCTTGACATCTCCATTAACCAGGGAAAATCAAATCATAAGGATAAGATTTCAGGATCACCTATGTGTGAAGGCTAATATCTCATTAGCAATGTCAACTGAACTTAGTTTTTGTAAGATTCAAGTGCACGTGTCTGTGTATATTGATACCTACCCCATCCTCTTCTCTGTGTGGGTTCAGACGGTTGTATACTGCTTCAATAACACTGTGTCTGCAGGAAGAATACAGATCCCAAAGTGAGATTATGCTTTTCCCTTTCACCTATCTTAAGAAATAAGAGAAGGATGAACGGGGAAAGTATTGCAAAAAGAACACATTGCTAGAACAATCATGACCATAAGTGTCTTCCACAAGTTGGATGCCCTGCTACATTCTATTATGTATCACTGAATAAGCAAGGCCTGCTTATTCATTACAGATGATCAACAAACAATGCATCCATCAGCTGAATTAAGGCTCTAACTTTTGTCGACAACAGTATCCGTGTGGGGGGTAGTAGGCCTTACTTGCTGGCAAGCCCTCCCCCTGGTGGCAGATTGGGGATGCTATCAGCAGACAGGTTTCTCATCACGGTCACCAGATCTGGAACCCCCTCTTCACCTGGCCGCAACAGCATCTCTAAAACAATGCCAAACATGTTACCAGGAGTCAGTGTAAACAAATCTGCTAATAGCCAAGAACAGATGAGAAAGCCAGGAAAGGAAGAAAAGTGAGCATAATGTGACAAATGGGAAGCAGGAAGTAGAGATGGAAACCATACAAGTGAAAACATTGTGGAAATATGGGCAGACAGAGAAAGAGAGGGAGGCGGAGAGGCCTGCAGCCTAGAAGAGTGGCATACAGCCAGTTCAATGTTCAGCCAGAGCATTCCTATCTTCTTTCTCTTTCTCTCCCTTTCCCTTTTCCTATTCCTCCTTTCTTTCCATCTTCCAGCATCAACCAAACAGTAAGTTCACCTTGCTGAAATGTTGCCATAATATAGAGCGGCTTTAGTTTCAGCTCATTTTAAATTTTAGCCACTTACTTATTCACTGCCTCAACGATAGTTCAGTTTTAAAGAGCATTACACAGCCTAAAAAAGGACCTACCAATGTATTTTCCAAATACACAGAGGGTAAGTAATACTGTGGATCAAGACATAAAGGGTCACAGGGTAATGATAAATCAGTACACACAACTGGTGTAAGAAGTGTTATAATATTTCGAAGGAATGGGGAGCAGGTCACGATCAGGTAATTGTGTTGCTATGAGTCTTGGCTGAAGGTCAGACAACGCAGAAGCGCAAACTTTTTCAGATCAAAATGTATTATTTGGCAGCCACAACTTTGAAACACTATGAATGGTCCTGAATATATTCACAAACCCTGTAGAGATTATAAATCCAAGTAAATCAACAGCTCTTTTATACATACAAAGATCTACTTTTTAATCAGCCCATTTAATTTCTTCTGTAATTATCTGGACACGACCAAACATGAGGTATACAAAGTTTTGGTTGTTTTGTTGCATATTTCTTTTAAGCACCCAAACTCAATGCAAAAATGATTGAGAATTTAAAATGCCTTAAGTTATAAATATTGTCCAGATGCCTGCAGAACCCTGCCCCCTTTTTGCCCACCTCCATCCATCCATCCATCCATCCTTTCTCACCTTCCACTCGAGACTCCAGGTATGAGTTGAGCTCAGCATCTCTCCTCACAGCTTCCTCTGAAACTTGGGGAGCACTGGGCAAACAAACTAATACAACACTCATGTTATCCCGACTTCCCTAAAATGAAAGGAAGGAGAGAGAGATGAAGAAAGAGTGGATTAGAGAAGTCTCTGTCTCATGTAGGGAATGCAGTCACTTTTGATTGTTTTCTAGGTTTAGATGCTTCTTTAATGGTTGTGGGATGAATTCACGTGTACTAATAATAAAGTAATGATACATACGCACCTCATTTCCATCATATAAAGATCAAGTTCAAACAGAAAAAATGGCATTAAGGTTTAAAAGTTGACAGTTACAATGTTGGAATTTAATGTGAACATGGTTCACATTTAGACAAAAAAGTTTCATACTGGGCTTAAGCCTACTTATCTCTGAAAGCAATTAACTTCACATGGCAAATGATGCTATGACACTCTACAGCACATACATGAAGTCATACAAAATGGCACATTGGCACACACCTTGTGCAGGCAGGTGTCCACCACTTCATTGCAGACTCTCTCTAAATCTTCAGACACCTCAAGCCTGGATTTCACAAACTCGCACAGCTCCTCATTGGACATGACGTCCCAGATGCCATCACATGCTAGGACAACAAATTGATCCTGTTCCGGAGCCCGAACCATCTCAAACACCTCTGGTTCAGGACTGACTAGCTGCTCTGTTGGGCCCTTCCCATCCACACACTTGTAGTCATAGTCCCCCAAGGCCCTCGATACAGCCAGTGACCCATTCACCCTCTGGATCATCACTGAGCCACCAGCATTCTGGATGCGCTCTTTTTCCCGTGGGTTGCAGGGCTTGTGGTCAAGTGTGGAGAAACAGACATGTGAATTGCGATACAGAACGGCTCGTGAATCACCACAGTTAATGAAGAATAGATGGTCGGGTGACAGGAGAATGCCCACTGCAGTTGAGCCGCTACGGTCCATACCATTTCGCAGGTCACAAAAGCTGCGCATGTGCTCATCAATCTTCAAGAAGCCAGCACGGATCCCAGCTTTCACTGCTTCCACTGGAGGTGGAACCGAAGTTACGGGGTCACCGGAGGAGCTGTCTGAGCCTGTCTGAGCACCCTGCCCACCTTGTGCCCCTCCAGTCCCTAAGCTAGCACTGATTATGTGATCCAGGAGATGCTTAGAGCAGTAGTTGGCAACCCTTGATCCAGCATGACCATCGTAGACAGCAAAAAAGGACCAGTCAGTCATACCAGGAGCAGGAAGTCCCACCACAGCTGTGTGTGCATCCTCCATTTCCACCCGCCAGCCTTGCATAGAGCTCAGGCCATAGCGTAGGCCATTGCCCTCACCATGTGAGTTGTACTTCTCCGTCTTGGGTTTGTCCAAGAACGCCCCCATGGCTCTGCTGTAGAGAAACCAAAACTACCTGTAGTAGAGAACAAAAGTAAAAAACAAGACAGACAACAAAAGTCACTACATGCACTTACTAGTGTTAACGGCATAAAACAGTTCTGATTGTCCTAAGTTTTAAGTGTTATCCCTGAAGACGTCCTGTTTGTTGAATTTGGCTTGATGTTCAACATTTAGATTTGCCAAGACAAACTGGGACATTACTCTAAATCGGGCTTTATAAAGCCATTCTAAATACAAATCATTTATTACAAAAACCTTTGATTGAATACAAATTCATTCAGCAGATCAACTTAGGACATTTGAAATACTGTAGATAAAATTGAGACAACCATATGAGACAAAACTTAACGTTTGGTTAAACCCAAAGCTGGAAGGATGTTTTCTAAGCTCCATGATACAGGCCTCTGATTTCATCAATGGAGACATGTTTGCTCTGATGCTGCATACCGTACATAAATACTCCTTTGACCAAATAGTTAGGCCTCTTCAATAAATTCCGCTGCCGAGTATCAAACAGCCCATTTGGAATTGATCTGTACAACGGCGATTGTGCTCTACACTGATTTCTAGATCTACAATTCATATGGTATTCTAATATTTACATAGAAGTCCTTTGAATTCAGTGGCTGACTTTCCTTTTGTGTTGTAGATGCATCTTATTTATCAAATCATATCAACAAATTATTTACTGTAACAAAACAAGCACATCATCATAACAGCCTTGAGTGGTGGAACATGTTCAAACAGTAAGTGCAGTTGCCTTTGATTTAAAATTTGACATCCTGTGATCTGCAAGACTAAATATCTTCATAGACAAGCTTTGTTTTTATTTGAACTTCATATTGATGTGCGGGTTACAAAAAGAGCTAAATTTACTGTGCTACCCACACGGTAACATATTTCTTTAATGGAGTTTTTGCCAAACTAAGTTTATAATATAACAAAATCAATGGTGTCTTTTACATTTAGGGCCATTCTTGGTGTTGTAACAGAAATTGTAAATGTCAAACTAGTAAATCTCTCTTGTGAAGCCTTTGAATGTCTGGTGCTGATAAGCATGTGTGTCTCAGACTATTTACTTAAGTTTAAAGCAATAATTCGACCAAACAGCAGCTATTATTCATCATATCCAGAAATAGTTCAGCCACTTTGGTTTATGCTTTGAGAGACTAAGGAGCAAGCTTAAAAGCTTCTTTGGCCAGCCAAAACATGGTGCTAAGAGCATTTAGCACCAGAGTAGTGAAGAGGATGTGTTATCTGTCCATTACTGCACTTGCAATTGCAAAATGCAGAAAGCAAAATTGCAAGAGTGTTATTTGTAGAAGTTGTTCGATTGATGAAATTATTTAACTACAACTTAATTCATCTGTTTGCTGAATTAAACATTTAAAATATATCATGAAATATAACCCCGGCAAAACCAGCTACCCCTCAGAAACAACTAGAAATATTGTACACACATACACACACTACCGTAAGCTCAGCTTTATACTCTTTGATACTCTGATGCTGTTTGCATATCAACTGACAAACACAAAATTCAGACACACTTAGCCACTGATCAAATATCAAAGACCTCAGAGGCATCGCTGTCTAAAACAATTCAATTATTACGTTGACGACAAATGTATGTACCAATAGTCATTTTTCTTGAATAGTTATCAGAGCCATGGGCAGTTATCATCAATGCAAAAAAAATTTCCCTGTCATTTGTGTTGCAAATAGACACGCAAGGGCCATGTTATGTTAAAAAGTCAAAAGTCATGTGTAAAGCAAAACAACTTAAACGCTAAGGCACAATATGATGTCTGTACATATTTTGTGGTTATGTTACTGAGCTCTCTGGGCTATGATGTCACTAAGAGTCGTATATCTCTATGGTAACAAAGCTACGAGTGGCAGCTGCGTGGTCACCATAGCAACAGAGGAAGTAGATGTCAGTGGTTGCAGCATGAGACAAGAGGATAACCACCATGTAGCTGTTTGCATGTTTATATGTACATTCCATGGCTATGTAGTGTATGTACATTTCAGGTTCACATATCAACACAAGTATCGCATACTATGATGGAGAGAATGCCTGGGACAATTTGTGACTTGCAAGGTTAAGCTGGCTAGATAAACCCTGAGTGCTTACAGGTCTCAGACTACAGACAAGGTGGCAGTTTTAACAAGATAACGCAATTTAGCTGTCAGCGACTGATTGGATCCACCCGAGGCCAGATGAACCTGTCAAACACAGACCATATACACAGCAGTGGACTCCAGCATAATGGATACCTCTTCTGATTTCTTGGTTAGTATCTTAATGCTCCCACAATATATAAGATATACATATTTGATCAGAATCTCCTACCTCACTGCATCACCTTGCATTCATGTTTGGTGAAGAAAATCACAGGTAATGGCAATGAGAAACCCATGTCACAAAGAAGATAACAATCCAACATAATTAAATTAATGGGTTGTAAACTGGATGATAGAAAATGTGGCATGGTGCTGGGGTTACAGAGTACACTTCTTTATAATTATAGCACTTGGCTAGTTTGTGTCCAAAAACAATAACTCTATAACTATAACAATAACTATAAAGTCAGGACGAGATATCAGCACCAGTGAAAACTAGAAATGTGAAACTGGCGCCTCTTTCACATAGATTGCAGAATACTGGCAAAAATGTTATTAGGGCTACTGCCCCAGTGGGATTTAGAATGTTCACACTGCTAGACCTTTCCCCGGTTTTGTGTTTGCATTCACTCACATCCCAGAGCAGTCCTGTAAGGATTAAGCTTGTCCACACATCTGTGGCTCTTTAATGATGCAAAAAAAGCAAGGCTTTAGACATCTAGTATTGCCTGAAAATGCTGTGTGTACGTCTTCATATGCAAACTTGCACTTTGAAATTGCATATTGTTGGACAAACATACATCAAAAGAGGTCCGACATCATCTTACAAATAAATTGGTCACATTGTTACATTGGCAGACCCATTTTATTTGCCAGTGGCCCTACTTACCAAAAAGTACATTTTGTACAGTATGTAGACCAGTGACAAGTCCTATCAGCTTTTGGTAAAGATACTTAATCTGAGCACAGAAAAATGACAGCTGAAGCAAACATATGCAGTGCCAACGCTGTAGGAGCAATCACAAACTACAGTCACTAGCTCTGGCAGAGCCTACTCTTGACAGCACTGGGGTAGCTGATGATATTGAAAATAGAGTCACTTCTTTTAAACTAATATGACTGTGAAAATAAACTACAAATGTGTTTATTGGCACACATGCCCAAATAAATGTCAGGTTTTTACAAACCAGTGTCTTTTGATCAGTGACTGAAAGACGATACAGGAGAGATCACCTCCACCGAATCTACTGACTCAGGGATCCAGACTTACAATTTCCACTGGTAGCACTGGTGCGACCAACTTTCTCAGTTGTTTGCACCAGCACATGAATTTTTTTGGTACAGCATGGTATTAATTAGTGCTGCACGATTCATCTAATCGCAATCGTAATAGTGATATCAACCTGTGCGATTACATAATCTCAAAAGACCGCTGTTTAATCAAATAAAAAATGTCCGTGTAAGAACATTTGAGTGCAGTCTACCAAGACACTGATGCGTGCAGATGACAAATCAGTTTGGTCCAGGGGTGGCGAAACCACCGCTCTTTGCCAGCTCATGTGCGGCTCTTAACTAATTTCTATTGAATGCAGGGCACCAAAACAGCCGATCATCATTAAGTCGCATGAATGCAACCACTTGAAATTTACACTCACACACTCAAAAAATGGTTGCATATGCCATTTTGGTTGCAGTCAGGAACCCTGTGACTGCTTACATAATCAGGCTGAACAAATCATAACACAAATGATATAAATGTTTTAAATGATAACAGCTGTTTTGTGTCCTTTCTTTATGATTTCTGTATTGCTATTAGTTTTGAACTCTTATCAATCATGTCCATCAATCTGTACGATTGCCCACCTTGCACACACACTCATGAAGATTTTTATTTCTATTATCCAACAGATACAAACAATCTAATCAATAAGGTGTTTGAACTGAATTATGTTTTAGCGGTACTTCCAAAATTAAAATGATTAACGTAAGAATAAGAAACAATACAATCTATTTCATGGCTAATCTGCTTCAGGAACAATAGCTTTTATTGCTGAGGTGACAGCTGATGTAGGTGAACAATCACCACGTGTGGGTGGCAGGACGATTGATGATGTATGTAATTGCTATCTGACTAGGGTGTCTCTATTAGCTGTCTTGCAAAGTCCCATTTTTGGTCAATTAGATGGTTGACTATGAAGACAGTAGGAACTGACTAGGTCTTGAGACAGACCCTATATGTCATGTGCTACAGTATGTAAGCACTAATTTGCAACTAAGAGCAGTGGATGCTCCTCAGAGAGGTTATGAAGATAAGATACGATTTCGAGACATTTGACATATTATATTGATACAATGGAGAAGTTCCAGTTCAGTGGATTAATGCAAGTGCTCCCTGCCAAACATATCTATTTTCCATCCATCACTACTGTCATCTGTTCAGTTATTAAGTATCCATTAGCTACAAACACATTTAGAACAGTCAAAAGCTCAAGGTAATTGGAACCTTGGCTTATAGTTAGTTGGATGCTATATCCTCAGTTTTATTTATACTAAATAATTTCTCATGTGTTTTACTCTTCAAGCAGTTCAGTACTTTTTTTTACAAATTGAAGAGGTGGAACATGAGATATGTCAGACCCCTTCTTTGATGACTCATCATTAACGTCGCATCAGAAGCAGCCTATTTCCTGGAGCCAAGTGCTCTTCCAACAGACAGCTTCAATACAGTGGCGTCAGATCTACTGGATCTGTAATAAGACCAGACTGGAGTCTATCAGACTAAAGTTTAAGTGGAGGAAAGTAATGGCATTATATATTGGTCTGCGAGTGGATTCTTGGCAACAACAAGGTGTGCACATGTACCTATTCTCTCTTTCCCATGTAGAAACCCAACCTGCAATCTTGCTGAGCACATATGGTACTCCACATTCCAATATCAAGCTTAGATCCCATGTAAGGGTCATAGCCCTCAAAAATACACAAACTAAACTAAATGCATACACTTACAATAAAAGATTGGTCAAGACGAACTAGAATAAATTTTTAATACTGACACGAAAAGACTACACACAAATTAGTACTGTGGCTAATATTGGCTGTGAATGGCTAATGATATTATGAATTTAAACAAAAATAGTGTTAATATGAGCTAATTCTTAGAGAGATCAGAAAAATAATTTCCTCCCTACTCATTTCAGTTCAGCCACACAGTCCTTCATAGCCTCTTCATAATTGACAGATCAGGTTATTCTGAGCTTGTCAGTTAACATAGTATCTGAGTGCACATCTGCTTGTGCAGTGATTCAGTCAACGGACAGGAATAAAAATGTTAGATAAAAGCTTTTGTATGGACCCACAGACAAGCAGCAGTCATGGGCTACAACAGCATGGCCAGTGCAGGATTTCACATGAAGGTGCCAATACAAACATGCCACTGATGATGCTGCCATTTCTGGAACAGACTGTCACACAAACAAACAAAGTCACACACATTCCAATGCCACGATAAAACTACCCACAATAACAAGAAAAACATGTTAAATGGTAAATGTATGCCGTATGTGTACATCTACATTCTACAATCAGGACTGAAAGGTGTTGACACAGCTTAGTTGGCTCCTTCCACAAACAAAAATGCCACAACTACTCAAGAACAGTTAACAGGTCTTTTGTACCAGTCATAAAGGACATTAGTAAGGGGAAAACCTCTTTCTTAAGAATTCACAGATTTAATCGTTGAGCCAATTTGTGATGTTGAGTTTATGATTGCAAGGTATGATTATTTCTTTTATCAAATCAAGTTTTCATAATATTGATCTTTTTTGTTGTGTGGAATTTTAAACAGGTGACAAAACGTTAAGTTACACGATAAGTCACTTATCAATTAATAATTTTGTGCTGAACGATTATTACCTTCTGCTGCACTAGTTGAGTCATACCTGTTGCAAATATCACCGCTACCAGAAAAAAAATCACTGAAATCAGGCTCTGAATCACTCTCGATATTATTTAATATACAGTTAATGCCACAATGACCACTTTAGGAACACAGAATGACGTCAAATAGAGGGCATTTTCAGCTAACGTGAACGGTGCAGCCTGTTAAATAAGACCATACGTACAACATTTGGTAGTAAAGCACAAATATAATCGATATTATTATCAAGTCAAGCTTCAAACTAAATGCTGCTGATAGATGTATCCCATTACCCAATTACTAATTCAAACACAAAGGCAACAACGACGAACTAGCTAAGTGGCTAACAACATAGGACAAGTATACAATTCTTGAGACAGCAGATAGTGATCACCAAATATTTATCTTAGTCGCCAGTTCGTTGAAGAGACGAACATTTGTCGCTCCGTTGTTGGGCCAGGGTGGTCTGTCCCCTGCTCAAAAAATGAGGCCACTTTATCAACCATGTTGCTAGCATTCCAGCTTGCTAATTTCACAGTTGTCAAAGTGCTGTCTACATGTTAACGACGGACTGGCTAGTCTTAGCATGTGTCGTTAACTCGTAACGTTATAAAAATATATCTAATTACGAGTAGTAGCTTTACTTACTTTAAACAAAGGTGCTTGTGTGTGTATCAGTCCGTCTTCTTGTGGATCCTGCGACAGATATATTTAACTACTAACCGCTGCTGGGAAAGGCTTAGCTAGTTAGATTTAGCCACTTTCGTTTTTCGGCCCCTGCTCGTTAGCTAGCATTTGCGACGTTACCCAGCATTTCACACGACAGTTCCCCCCTCAGTGCGTCCCTGCATCGAAATGAAGCTTTTACGTACATGTTTGGCAATGTAACCTCAGAAACGCCTCATAAATATCAGTTATTTTGGCTGTCGGTTGAAATGCAAAACCCCGGCTTCCGCGAGAGATATCTATGATTTGAACAGCTAGCTAACTGCGGCTAAAGCTAAATGTATGAGGCAGATGACGTTCTTCTTCAACATCCAGTCTGAGGGCGAAGCAAGGCTCTCGCTCAATTCTCTGATTGGATTGACGCTGATTTCAGAAGGCAACGTGATTGGTCAAATAACACGTCACTTCGGTATATCTTCAAATCATCATGCACATAATAAACAAACAAACAAAAGGGAAACGATAACCCCGTGCGTGTTTGTGCGCGTCAACAGGCATACACAGGTTTATTTTAAAAATTTAACGTCAGATGTTTTTATATAACCCCCTGAAACACTGGTTTACGAATTGCTTATTGAGTACACTTCAAATCGTTCAAAGGTTGTTCAAAAGATTTTGGATTAAATGAAATGGACATTTTCACATTAGTACACCATTAATAATTGATTGATTGAGTAATTGAGTATATATAGTATATATACATTTGAATAACTCTTAACTCTAACCTTAATAATAACTGATTAAAATCAATTCTAAAATCTGCTACAGTATCCCTTGCATTTTAAACAATGGCATTTTTTTTATTTTCCTTAAAGTTCTCCTTAATGTGGATATGTTGGGTATCATTTTCTACTCTTTTCCCCATAATGTGTCCTAATAAGGGACTTGCTCTCCTAATTGTCCACTTTTCCTATCAGATCAGATCAGATTCAACTTTATTGTCATTGCACAGAGTACAAGTACTGAGACAACGAAATGCAGTTTAGCATCTAACCAGTGCAAAGAAAGCAGAAAGTGCGGAGTAAGTATATCTTCTGACATATATTCATTTTTACAACAACTGTATAGATGTGATTTTAAAAAAAATACACACAAGCTGTGTGCTGAAGTCCCAGGTAAGAATATTGTCAGAATGTATGTTGTGTGGAGAGCTCTATAGGTTTTTGCTCACAATGATTGGTTAATTTATGGGTTAAATTACTGCCTCATAGTCTGTGTTGCAGCCTTAGTGTTCATTATAGCTGCAGAAGATGGCCACAAAGTGGAATATCTGACTTTTTTTTAAACCAATCATTCAAAATAATTGAAAATGACAAAAAGATCAACCTTTATCACAACAATCTGTACCAGTCATCTCAGAAATCTGTATCAGTCACCGGCCTCATTAAATGCCTGAGTGCTGTCTATTTCCAGTATAGGCCTACATGTAAAAGAGAAACAAACACAGCCTTAGCCAACACTTTATTCTTCTCTGCTTGAAATAAATCATGTCACATCATGTCTGATCCTTTCTGCAGCGTGCACCAATCATGCCTTGTCTTCCACTCTTCAACCACAAGAGCACTTGACAAGCTGATTTCGTACTCTTCAGAGGGAGCTTTCTTTTGTCAACTGGGGAGCTGGGTCAAAATTGTTGCCAAATCATGCCTGAAAACATACACCGTTCATTAGATTTACATGTTATTTTCATAATCCTGCTCTCCAAACCTCACAGTTTACAATGTTACATTAGGGATTTATCAAATGTTTATGAGGGCAAATCAATTTCATTTCCTAAGTGTAGTTACTGCGTGTGTGTGTGTGTGTGTGTGTGTGTATGCGCATATGTACATTGTACTTCACTTACACGTACATATTAATGCATGTTATGTGAGGGGGCAAGCTACTACCGCCGTTTTAATGGGATTAGAGTCATTAATGAACTGTTTACCCCCAACCCCCCAACCCCCTCCCTCTCTATCATTTCTCTCTCTCTTCTCTCTGTTTCTGATCCCTAATCAGCAGTACAGCCTACAAGTGCCTTGGGGCTGAATACGAATGAGTGCAGCTGCCCAGTGCAGATTATGACCACACACACACACACACACACACACAGTGCATGCAAAACATTTGGCGATCCATGGACATATGTCATTCACATGCATACACAACACTCGCTGACACATGTTATTTCTAAGTGTGTGTCTCTCTCTCTCTCTCACACACACATACACACACTTATGCTTGGACACACCCAATACTTTTTGTGTGTCACACCATGTGTGTAGATGGCCTGTATGTTAGTGTGAGGACAGCATGTGCTGTGGCCATATGCTGCTATTCATCAGCATGTGACACTGTGGGACAAGCTCCATTTAGAAATAGATGAGAGAAGTTTCGTCATGGTCAACAGAACTGGAGTTTGTGGCAATTATATCCCCAGGCTCTGTTTATGTCTGCATCTCCTTGTAATGCACATATGACAATGAATACGAACATCTTTCTCCTATATAGTCCAGGATTGAACTTGGAACAACTTTTTTAACCAGTCATCATTAATCTAAATGCCTCTGAAACCTGTGAAGTGCAGTAGGGTATCTATATCATGTCATTAGTCTTAAAATGTCCAGTTAGAAGATGGTTGGCCTTATTGTTGTTGAGCTGATAAATTAGAGCCCTGCCTGCTGAGTTGGTGATGCAGAGAATTGTGTCTCTCCAGTAGCATCACATTCCCATCTAGTGGAAAAGAGTGGTACTGTTCCAAGAGAGCAAGAGCACGGCAAGTAGGTGAATTGGTTGTTCCAAACTGGAGAATCATTCAAATACACTATAATGTAAGTCTCATGAATATGGTGCTAATAATTTTTGAAAATTCTCTTTTTAAGCAGAGTGGCCAAACTGTCAGACAGTGTCTCAAAGAAGGGGCCTTTCCCCTTACATAAAGGGTAGAGAGTAAGGGAAAAAAAATCTTTACATGTATGGCTTATCTTGCACATTGTATACAGCTGTAACTCTGTTTTGTGGTTCATTCAATTAATGCATTTACCCTCTGCACTGAAGTGGCTTCCTGCCATTTCATTTTGCCATTACAGTCATGAAATAGTCACATCCAGAAAAACTACTCTGTGGGGGTCTGACTGCGATTTGGGCACTGCACAGCACTTAGTGACAAAACAAGCGGAATGGCTATTGAAATGGCAATAAACTGATTGATTCACTGAGTGAGCTGTATGCCAAGGTGACCCAGGGTATATATGCAGTGTTCATTTCTCTCTGTGATCTCTCTGTAATATCTTACTGATGGATATTGGGGAGGGTAGTTCAGCTGGAAGAAATCGTTTAACTAAGCACGGATTGCCTTTTCCCTGAACAGACTTCAAAAAAGCCATCACTTCAGCTTCCACCTCAACCCCATTTTCATCATAAGTTTCAACTCTTTCTGCATCTGTCCTAGTTCTTAGCTATTGATGCTCAGCCTCAAATTGTGGAGGTATATGGAATACACTGAGGTAGACTGTAAAGGCTGGTGGCAGATTACATAATGAATCACGATCCAGATTTGTGTATCCTGGTTGATGGAGGAGAAGAAAAGGCAAAATTTCATAGCAGCAATCCATTTGGCAGCAATGAGGGAGAATTGGTTAAATTACAAAAAAATAACAAAAATAATGGATAATAGGAGTTCATTATAATATCGGTGTGTGTTTACATTGCCTCATAGTGTGCCTCTGTGTATGTGCATGTGTGTGTCTGTGTGTGTTGCAGGTTGCAGTGTAGGTCCAATGCAGTGTGATCTAACAGCAGCTGACAGGCAGGTTTGGGGCCTCTCTCTAGGGTCCTGTATATCTGTGAGTGTGTGTCCTGCTTTAGTCGTGTGTGCTAATTGGGAGCTCAGTGGGACAGGGAGCAGGTCTTCTGTAGTGCCCATGTGCTCATGTACAAACATACACTCTCTCACTCACACACACACACATAGAAAGGGAGAGAGAGAGCTCAACAGCAGTGTGGTCTGTTATCCTTTCTACATTTAACATGAGTCCAGTCTGCGGCCTCTTCACTTATTCATCCCTCTTCAGCCACCTCTCGCCTTCACTAACCAGAAACGACAGCTGTGCTGTGGCTGATGCGGACCTGCCCATCTCAAGAGAAGAGTAGAGAAGAGAAGAGGAGAAAAGAGAAGAGAAAAGTGCAATCAATGGTGTACAAGAGAAGTGGGTGATGTGGTATGTTGGGGATCGATGATGTACCAAGTGGTGTGTGAATGTGTTATTTTCTTAGACAAGCTTGAGGGCTTGAGACATTAACCTTCTCTGAGATAACACACATACACTAACAAACATTCCCATGAATGCCTAAATAATAAAAAAATCACAACTTATAACAAAAAAACAAAAAACTAAAATGTGGAGTGTTCAAATTTGGTGCAGTGATTGTTAACTTATTGCATCCTCTCACCCCATTCAGAATAGACATGAATGATGTGTATTAAAAAATTAAATATTTTCTGGACCTTGGGGAAAATCCTGTCATCGCTTGACCCCTTTAAGCACAGGCTACAGTGCAAGGTCAACATCCCTGGAGCTATCTGGGTTTTGCTCAAGGACACTTTAGCATGTCAAATGTTTGTTTCCTGAACACATTGAAGCAATTTTGCTTCAACATTCTCACTTGAATCTGATTTGTGTGTTTGTGTGTTTGTGTGTATGTGTGTGTGTGTGTGAGAGAGAGAGAGACAGTGAGACAGTGAAGGGGGGTGTGGGGGGTGTGCCCATTTCAGAGGTTGAATGTCAGTTACTTTGCAGCATGTCTGACAGCCAGCATATGATCCTGAGAAAGCATGACAGCTACTTTCACACCCCTCTCACCACGTGCACACGTACACACACACACACAGACACACACATACACACACGGGCCAGCCTTGTCACCCTGACACAGACCTGCAACATCCACCTGCAGCCAAGAGGCCCAAGGATAGAGGGGTGAATGGGTTAAAACAGAGAGGTAGGCAGGTTGACTTGAGAGCAGACAGGAGACAGATACAGGAATAGACATGACACCAAGGGCTGGCAGAATGATGGATAGATGGATGGTTGGATGATTGGATGGAAGTGAAAGAAAGATATTTGTTGCAAAATAATGTGTTATAATAAATAGAAGCTCAACAGAGTAACACTTGGTGAGTGGTGAGGTCATCGGATGTATCTTGAGTTGAGAGAGCTATGAGCTGCCAGGTGCTTCACCAAACAAAGCTGCATCCTCTCGCTGCCTTTATCAGTTCTTTTAAAATCTCCACTGTCTTGTCCTCCTTTATCGCCCCAGGCCAGCCTTTTGAAGGAAATCACACCCCATCCCTCAGAAACACAGACCCTCTAACTGATAAGTGCCAAGGACTCCGGGGTGTTGGGGATGGAGTGGGGAGGGGAGGCTGCTGTTTGGAGTGTAGCGTTCATTGTTGAGGTGCCCTCATCAAAACACAATGGCAGGCGGCGTCCTCTTCACTACTCCTTAATGTGATGAGACATGTCTGACATTCCAAACCACATCCTGTAAATCAAAAGAGAATACTGGACGTCCTACATATGTGCACGCACAAACAGACATTAAACGAACATGCACACGTGCACACACAAGTAAGGGTTACAGAAACAAAGAGATGGAGGGAGAAAATGAGAGGAAACCAATATGTGTTTGCATGTTTGGAGATGAAGGGAATTTCAGATGCATGAATTTGTTTCATCAGCCTGCTCCATATCGTTTTGTTGACCTTTTCTTCCTTTCCTGTGTAGCAATTGCTTGTCACGCTTGAGAGGGCCTGTATCTCCTCTGATGGCGACAGGCGCAGTGTTGACATCAGCGTTGGGTTATTCATCTATATGCTTGTTTGTTTGCGTCTTGCTGTCCTGTCCTATTCACTCAATCCTCCCTAGTTGGCACGGCAACAATTTGCAGAATATAAAACTCAATTGTGTTTGTGTTATTATAAGTGTTGTCATGCAGCCTTGCAAAGGTGAAGTCAACAGCAGGCTCACACAAAATGCAAATCAGCACACTGAGGAGGAAAATATAGGCTCTATTTGCGCTGTATAGAGCCACGATGGAAATTTTCCAAGTGGCTGAAAGAGGAGATTAAAGTGGGGAAGTGTTTCAGCTGATTTGTTATTGGTTTTGAGTATAAATCCATGAAGGGTCTCGTCTTTAATAATTCAGTAAAAAATAAAATTACAGGCCCAGGAAAGTGTATTTGAGAGACCAGAAATTCTTTTTCAAACTCCGCACTTAAATATAGCAGACATATTTTATCAATACTATTGTTTGGAATTTTTGTGTTATTGTGATTGGTGCAGCAGAAAGATGGAGAGAGAGCATGACACTCAGCAAAGAAACCAGGATGGAATCAAACCTAAACTGCTGCAATATGTGACATGCACTCTACCCTGTGAGCTTTCCGGGGCACCCACGCAGTAAGATCTTATACCTTGTACATGGGAAAGTCCACAGAAATTGGCACAAAAAACATTTGTGTGGATGCACACAGAAGCACCGGCTATATCTGCGTCAGCAATCATTTACGCTTTGATATTTAGGTGCAGCACACACAAATATTGAGCCAACAATTATATTTGTTTCTGGCAGTTCTTCATAGCAGAGCAAACCTGTCCTTCCTTTCCCTTTTATTTACCAAGTGCAGCAGTGCCACTAAGTGGATAGTCAGAGTTGGGGTCTTTTTCAGGGAATCTGAAAATATCATTCTTTTTTATGTTTATAGCAATCGTTTGAATTTCATACCTGGGTTTGCTTGATCTTAAGTCTTTAAAAACATTTAACACACACACAAAAAAACACACACACACACACACTCACACACACCGTAGGTCTTTTCCCAGAGCAGAGGTGATGTGTCGTAGCCTGCTAACGTCAACATCCCAGCTAGGGTCCAAATGCAGTCAAACACATTAACACACAACCTTTTTCAACAAGCATTAACACAGTACGAGTGTGAGAGTATGGGTATGTCCAAAATGCCAAGTGCTCCTCGGTCCCTTTACAATATTTGAGTACCTCTGTTGTGCTTACTTAGAGTGCCTAAGGCGTGTGTTTGTGTGTGAGTGTGTGTCTATCCTATGTGTTTGTGTGTGATATAAATATAAAGTAATGTGAGATTTTTAAAATGTTGCTCAGAGGCCACTTTCAGAATTCCTTATTAATGAATTTAACCATTAATTCAATCATTATAGAGATCATAGGGTACAATTATACAGTGTCTGCATGCATTGGTCTCAGTAGTTTCCATGATAATTTTACCATATTTTTATCAAGGACCTCCTCAATTTTATTACCTCTTTAATGACTGAATTGTATATTCTTCAATCAAATATGCCTATAAAGCTTGAGTTGCAGTTCATTTAGGAAAAGTCATTAAATTATGATGATGACAAATGAGATGTGGAGCTAAAATGTTCATTTTTGAGTTTATAATCTCTGTGTTTTATTATGGGTAACATCTTTTGCTTAAGGTGCTGGCGTGCTGTGATATGTTTGCATTGCTTCTCCCAGAGGTCAATTGTCAAATACAAACATTTTGGGCAATCACCAAATTGCTATTGCTATGTCCAATTATGCTATAGAACATTATTCTTTAGAAAATGTTGCACACGCTCCAGGTGATAGTAGGCTATCTGTCTGGTTAAATTGACTTCCTTCATTCTTCTGACTCCCCAACAAAATATGTAATATCTGCTTTACATCTTGCAGTGTGCCAGATAGGATAGTGAATGAGCTTACATTTTGATAAACATATGCCAAACATGCCATGTGTCAGTTCTGATCTGTCAAGCTAGAATAGGACACACTCACACACAAGCATTACATGTGAAATGGCGTCAGACATGGGAGTCAGCATACTGTGAACGCATGTAAGTGTTGGAGCGTGAAGGGTTTTCCCTGCTAATACGGATATAATGAGGTGACTGTAACTTTACCACCGTCACCGTGTGAGCGTGACTGAGTGTGCTGCTGATCATAGAAACAGTTTTTGTTGATCTGCTGGAGAATATTCTTTGTGACTTTCACCTCGTGCAAGATAGAGTTAAGGATAGATAGAGATAGAAGGAGATAGAGGCCGATAAACAAGAGGAGACAACGCCTAGTGTGTTGTTTTGACTGCGCTGAGAGGGAATCGAAGCTGACAGTGAGCTGTGTTGGCCTAAATTCACATAGCTCTATGTGTGAGGAGAAACACAGAGACAGGCCTGAGTCTATGTAATTATTCATCCATGGACTGAGAGCATGTGTAACGATGCTAGTTGTTTGTATATGTTGTAATTCTATGTAGAAGTGTGAGAGAGCGAGTGTCGTGTCATTCTTTTTTCAAGGTGACCTACTTGATAGCATTTTCATTTTTCAGACTCTAAAGATAGTATTAATTTCCATCAAATATCCCTGTGAGACTACACACACATTCCCACACGCACACAAACTCATACACACACAGTCTAAATATCACAGAACAGACATCTCTGGCATTTGAGTGTTTCAGAGCATCATCCCTGGTTGCCACCAGCGTGGAGCTGTGATCTTCACATATGTGACACCTCAGCTCAACAAGGTCCATATGCACACAAACACACACACAACGAGGGATCGTCTCTGCTCTGTCTCTCCTGTCATCACATTCACACTTCCTGATTGACACAGACAGACTCAGGTCCTTTGGGACACAGACACAGTTCTCTCTTTGGCTCCCTTGCTATTTCCTCCCTTTCACCCCTTTTCTTGATCCACAGCTCATCCTCACAGGGAAGGATAAAGGTGAAACTGGAGGATACACAGAAAGTGGTGTTGATAGACACCGATACACACTCTCAGTCTCAGGTTTGTTCCTTTGGGAATGGTATGATGCAGAAGAAAGATAAGTGAGAGAGATGAGGGCATTTCATATCTCATTCTAGTGACATTGCTAATGTGAAACTTTTTTAATTAGGGACACTTTCCCATAAGTCTCCAGATTGCTTCTGAGACAGGAAAGTGGTCCATGGACCATAATAGGTTGGTATCCCCTGCCATAAAGATATGAAATCATTAAATATAAATACAAATGTACGAGGATGTACAGTACAGCAAGCAAGTGAGCAAGAATGTGATAGGACATGTGAGGGAAGAAGCAGGAAGACGAGAAGAAGCAATGTCCTGTCCAGGACTGTTGGCACAGTAGCCAGTAGTAGGGCCAGACAGCATGGCACACGTCAACCTTAGACCTCCTCCTTCTTCTGTTTCCCCACAGGCTCTGACAGGCAGCATGGGAGCCCCTTGGCACAGTGAGGGGTGGGCAGCCATCTGACAACTCCCCACCTGCATGACCTTTACTATGCTTGACCCCATGCAGGAGACAATAACCTCCTGGCAAACAGCGCCATGGGAGACATAGACACAGGGCAACACAGCTAGATTCAGACACAAATGGACAGAGGAGTGAAACACACATACAAACTGAACAAAACACGTCATGGATAAGGGAAGAGTAGGCCAGCCTCAGACACATGCTTTGATGGGTCTTTAATAGGACAAGACATTCAAAGCTGGTGGGAAAACAGCCACAGAAGTCAGAGTTGCAATAAAATCTAAACTTTGCCTTATTCCTTCATATGAATGTCTGTCTCACTCACCCAAGTGCTCAATACTGAACTGTTACTGTAATTTTGTTGCTATAGTGTTGGCCATGGGCCCTGATACATTTTCATGACTATATTGACATTTAATTTGAATTTTCTCAATCCATTCTCACATTCATTCTCCTTTCTTCTCTTCATCTCGCTGAAGTCTGACTCATTATTCTATGAACCTCCTATGGAGATAAAACCTGTCCTGAATAAAAATGAAATGAACAGAATAACAGAAACAGTAAAATAAGCCTAATAATAAAATAATTGTTAGATCTATACACTGGGTGGAACCAAACAATGTATGCTCAAAACAAAGGCAGACTTTCGTATGTGTACAGAAAGAGACAAATTATTTGCTGGCATAAAATAGTAACGACACGAAAAGGGCTTCGCGGACCGTTACGTCATCAAAACGCGACGAAAAAGTGCGGAAGACGGCCACAACAAACGTCAACGCGGCGCAGAAGGCATAAATCCTGGTGAGTGAGTGTAAATCGTCCACTTAGATATTATTATGGTTACAATTTAGTTATTTCGGCGCTGACCGCTGCTAATAAGACCTCACAGTGAAAACTATAGTAGGCTTAGTTATAGTTTACGTGACGTAGTTATACGCCGCATGCTAGCAAACAAGTAAACATGGCGTTAGCTACTCACTGCAAGTATAATATGAATGTGTTTTATTCCTAGGTTTCTTCCTTGCGATCTTGAAACATCGCAGCTCCCGTCTCTGGACAACAACGTGGTCTGCAAGTAATGAATCCATTAATTAGACGGCGCCTTCCTCCGTCTGTGAGGAGTCTTCTGACAGAAATCGGTCCGAAGGAGGAGTGGACAGACCAAGAACCCGACACGGTGTCCAGAGATGGGATTCTACTCCCGTCCAGAGAAGCTGTTGCTGGTCAAGAGGACTTTCTCACTCCAGCCATGACAGAAGAGGGAGTTACAGATGATAGGAGTAACACCAGACAGAAGGAAATGTGCGGGTTCTGTAAATGTAAACCCTCCTGCTACACCTGCCCTCGGTGTAATCTGCCATATTGTGGTCTAACATGCTATAGGAGCCCAGATCACTCCGTGTGCTCTGAGGAGTTTTACAAGGAGTCTGTTGTACAGGAACTAAAAGATATGGGGAAAACAGAGAGTGAAGGGAGACAGAAAATGCAGGATATTCTCTTGGCGTTAAGAGAAAAGGCAGAAAGGACAGATGGGGGGATGGAAAGGTTGTTAAGAGAAGCTGGTGTTGTATCAGAGGACATGGAGAAAGAGGAAGGAGAAGTAAAGGAGAGAGTAGAGGCTGTGGAGCTTTTATCCAGGCTGGCAGAGCTCCAGCAGTCTGAAGAAGGAAGTGCATCAGAGATTGAGGCTATCATAGAAAAACTCCAAGAGATTGGAAGAAGGCAGGATGGAGATTTGGAAGCTGAAGATGTTGAGACGGAGTTGGACTTAGCTGATCGGCTCTTGGGATTGGATATCGACAAGCTTTCAGAAGAGGAAATGTGGGAACTTCTGAACAGCCAGGAGAAAGAGAAGTTTATGGGTTTAGTCAAGGGTGGAGCTCTGGGGGGATTGGTTCCGCTGTGGAGGCCATGGTGGGAGGAACATGAGGACAGAGGGAAAGCACTGGTGGAGGTGCTCGAGGAGGAGCTGAGCAAAACAGGGGGAGGCAATTTGGAAATTGTTACTAACAAAGATAACGATAACATCAAAACATCAGCAGAAAACATTGGTGAGGAAAAAACTGCTAAAACGACAAGCAAGGGAAGTTCAGCACAAACCAATGTGCCTAAAATTTATACAAAAATTTCTAAATTAAGTTCCTTGTGTGCAAATCCCTCTCCTCTTGTATGCTATGGATTGGTTAATGCACTTTTTGGCTACACATTCACTCTGAGCCTGTTCAACGGTGAAACGGATACATTGATGTCTGAGTTCTGTGACATGATCCTGGCACTGTCTGAGGCTCTTAACTCAAACAAGGTGTTCAACTCCACCAAAGAGGCCTTAGATTATGGAGAAAGGGCCATTTCGAGAGGACGGTACTTCATCAGGGAGGATCCTGGAGCCCCAGCCAGGGCAGTGGAGGCTGTGGCTCATATCATGACCGGCAGGAGCAGAAAGGATCCTAAAGGATACTGCATGGCTGCTTTAAGTCACCTCCGCTCAGTGCTCTCCCAGGCCAGAGCAGCTTTGTCTAAAGGAGGAGAGGAAGGGGAGAAGAGAAAGAAGCACTACCTGGCAAGCAAGAAATGTGAATTCTTTTTGGCCTGGGTGTCTGACAGCGGACAACAGATTAACAGACTGGCTATGGAGTTGTGGCATGAGCACAGTAAACGGGAATGTGAAAGGCAAGCCATGGAGAAAGCAAAGACAACAGTTGAAGAGAGCTGGAAGAGAGGGGGGAGGAAAGATAATAGTACATTGATTGAAGAGTTGAGCTAATTGAAGAATTTGGTGATTTAACAGTTGATGGTATAATAAGATATGAGAACAAAAAGCTCTTCCGAATATGAAATGTGTTTGATTACATTTGATACACACAAGTAGTATACTAGTTGTTGCAATACATACTGTTTAATAAATATTTTTGCAATAAAAGTGTGCATATTGTGTTAATGTAGAAACATTACTATCTTCCCATGTATCAGAATCTGATTCTTTTTACTGCATAGGTGTCAACTTCCAAAATCCAGTATCTATCATGGAATTGGATCTTTTTCTGCTGCAACAATTTGGGATTAGTAGATCATTAGTGATACTGATAGTTTGAAATGCATTCTGTGAGATCTATAAAACCTTTCACTTTAAATATCTTTATGTTCAATATTTGGTAGTGTTCAGAATGATTCACAAATGGGCTTGGTTTGTTAAAGGCTATACTTAAGAATGAATACTATAAATTTTGCTCCTTATAGCTTTACAGACCTGTGATGAGAAGTTTTCTGGTAATGTTTTAACGTCTTAAACTCTGGAAACCACAAATGGGCCAATCTTCATAAACACTGGACCATACTTAAATTCTAGGCCAAATATACCTAAAATATCAGGACACATTCTAGCTAAAGCTGTATAAAATAATAGACAAAAACTGTAAGGATATGTAATGTCACTTCTAAATCTCGTAGATGTATTTTTGAGTATATCTATATATATCTTTATATTTGACGCAGTATTTTGAATGTGTACCCTGCTAGCCAAATTTTCAGCCGTTTAATTTCTCTATGAAGCGTTGTACCGTTGTCAACACATCTTTTATGATATAGAGATTTATTTCTTATGCTGAATATTAATTGCACTTGATTTACAGTTTAAGAGATAACTGGCGTAGGAACTCTCGCGATATCTCCTTTGAGTGGTCACATGTCGCGGATGTCCTTCCACGCTTCGACGTGAAACATGGCTGCGCTCTTGAGATCAGCCCAGCTACTGAGATTTTCGCCTTCGGGCTTGCTTCACATCACAGGGACCAAAAGAACCGGACAGCCTCTCGGTCGGCTATTCAGCGGAGCTATCGGCGGCAGAAGAGCCGGAGGTTGTTCCCGACAGAGCTTCCCTGCTGTGGAGAAAACGTCCAGGTATCACGCAGCCTTCTAGCAAACGTAGCTGTGATACACGCGTTATCGTGAAGCAGGGATGTCATTGAGGTTCAATGACAAACACACACTCTGCAGATAATGATGAAACGTCAAATCCAACATAATGGAATGTATTTTTAAAATAAAGACACATTTA
Organism: Brotula barbata; assembly: GCA_900303265.1. Taxonomy (NCBI): domain Eukaryota; kingdom Metazoa; phylum Chordata; class Actinopteri; order Ophidiiformes; family Ophidiidae; genus Brotula; species Brotula barbata. Next base: position 80,082 of record OMNV01009092.1, on the reverse strand, counting down.
CCGCAGCGTAGACGGAACAAACATGGCCTGCTATTTTACATAAGGTCTCCCCTAAGTCATGTTTACAGCTTATAACTCAAATTAAATCAATTGTTCTTCGTTTTGGGCGCAGTCACACCATTCTGTTTGTCATGTTTGTCTAAAATAGTTACCTTTTAACAAAAGGCCCCTTAATTGGTTTACATTTTACCGTTGAGCAATAGCTAACACCATGACGCAGTCTTAAATATCAAAGTGTCTGTTTATTATTTTATTCTTGCAAGCATAGCTAAACCTCTGGGTACTAATTTTGGTGTAGTGGCCACATTAGTAGTGGCTTTTCCTGGCCAAGGTCATGACTAATGATGCACCTGTAATATTCATGTTTTTGCATATTAGTCAATTTTAATTATTCTTTTCCCTCTCTGGACCTCTAGTCGTGTGTGGCCCTATGCAGCAGGGGTGGTCCGTACCTATGCAGTGGCCACAGAACAGAGGGATGAGGCCAGCCTGGCAGTCCGGTCCAAGCAGGCCCAACAGTTTGACTGGGCTCTGGCCAAATTAGACAGCTCTGTGAGGAGGACTGGGCGGATCACCAAGACTTTGTTGCTCCGTATCTTCCATGATATCTGTAGGACAGGTAAGCGGGCGTAACAAGGATCAGGGGAAGCAGATTTAAGGTGGATGTCACTGTTAATGAGCAGTCAAGCTGACCACATATATATTAATGTACTGTGATTGAATGGCGATTTGATCACAATGTGTTCTGTTAGCATTTACAACTTTTCTTTACATCACTGAAGATCACAATAAGATCCATCTTTGTTATCCATCTACTTATTGTATTACAGTTTAGCCATAATGTCATAAATAAAATCCTAATAATCAAAATCTTTGGAGTCATGTAGTTTCAAATCAAGACTTACAGCAGGTTGACATCACATTATCTCATTATCACGACTAGTATGAAACTCCGATATACATGTGTCATGCTTCATTTCGACACATTTTTAAAAATTCTTTCTTTTATGAAGTCACTGTGTTCATTGTGTTCATTTGTTTGCAGGCTATCCTAGTGGGAACCAGGCGTTGCTGCTGCTACGTAGCTGTGGGTCTCTGCTGCCAGAAGTTCCCCCACAAGAGCGCACTGAGCTGGCACACAGAATCTGGGAAAAGCTGCATGAGCTGAGTAATACATTTTAGAATATGTTTCCAAATCGTTGTTGACAACCTAAATTAAAAATAACCACACTGAAATGCGTGTGCTTACTAGAAATTGTGAGGCTGAATGAATGAAAGAGAAATTACTGCAGGAGACACATGTATTTGCTTGCTGTCCTATCTAGATGCGATATATGATGTTAGCCACTACAACGCCTTGCTGAAAGTTTATCTGCAGAATGAGTTCAAGTTCTCCCCCACTGACTTCCTGGCTAAGATGGAAGAAGCTAACGTCCCGCCCAACCGAGTAAGTATTGCGGTGCATAATAATGGAATGAAAACCATGGAAAGATTTCTTTGCTTAATGGTTGCAGTGCTGCCTAGTTCTGTCAGTTAGTTGGTTTAGATTTATTACTGTTACCATTTTATGACATTTTCTGTTCACTAAAATGTTCAGAGAACTGGTGGTATTTTTTTAACCTTGAACCATGCAGCACTGTAGTACATTCATGGTTCAACAGTGCATTCATATTAGTGTTTTGTTGCTCTTTTTGAATTTGTTTAATTGTCCTTTAGGTTACCTACCAGAGACTCATAGCAGCCTACTGCCAAGATGGAGATATCGAAGGAGCCAGGTGAGTACACTGCTCAGTCTGTTGATTCATTACCCAAGTAAAACGTCAGGCATTCAGATTTCTGTGTAAAGAATAAACAAAACATAAAAGCTTTCCGTTTAGTTTTGTCGTCATATAGTCATATGAGTAACAGTTTGTCGTCAATAAACAACAAAAAAAGAAAACAACTATATAATGAATACAGTAAGAATTACCTATTGTCATGGAACCAACATCTCACAGTACGGGAGCCACAATATTCATCACATAGCACAACAAAAAGTATTTGCAAGTATTTCATGGGTGGATTATTCTTCATTTAGTTTGACCAGACAAGTTTTTCTCCATTACATCGCTTAAGAATGTAACCTAATTTTCTGCCTACTCAGTACCATATTGGGTTTCATGAAGAGCAAAGATCTGCCAATCACGGAAGCTGTGTTTAACTCCTTGGTAACAGGCCATGCACGTGCAGGGTGAGTCATACTCCTTTTGTTTTATATACTCTGTGATAGCACAGAATATAAACGATAAATGTCACATATGCTCTTGAGCTTTCCTGATTATAAACCTGCAGTTGTATGTGTAATTGTGCAGTGACATTGAGAGTGCTGAGAACGTCCTATCAGTGATGCGGGGGGCAGGAATTGAACCGGGTCCTGACACTTATGTCTCACTGCTTAATGCCTATGCTGAGAAAGGAGACATGGACAGTCTGAAGAAGGTGAGTGTCCCCAAGAGCTTATGCTTATGTAAATGAATGAATGAATATGAATGCTTCTCACATTCTCACTTTTACATCCACCTTCCCTCCCTCTCGCCTCCTCATCTGATGTCCTGTCTCTTTTCTCCTTTCATCCCCTCTCTTGTTTCCTCCTGAACTTTGTCTCCGTCACCTTCTTTGTCTTCTTGTCCTTGTTGTCCCATCACTCCACCTCTACCTGTCAGACTCTGGAGGCAGCAGAAAGTGCAGATTGCAGTCTTATGGACAGAGACGTAATGCAGGTGATCTTCACCCTGGCCAAAGCTGGACATCAGCAGCACATCCCAGAGATGGTGGAGCGCATGAGGCACGAGAGGGGTTATGTGCCAGGTACAAGCAAATACACTAGTAGTGTTGTACAGAAAGTAGCACAATGTTTGCTAATGTTACAGTTTTTGCCAAAAAAGAGAGCCTGGAATCACTTTTATATAACCTGCTAACTAGTCCGTTTTATATTTAATTGTGATAAAGATGTTATCAGGCCTTCACAATACGTCACTTATTGTCTTTGCAGATGCCATGAACTTGTGTCTGAGTCTCATCACTCAAGGTCAGGAGGATGCGAGTTTCAGCATCCTGAAAACTTTCCCCGCACTCCACACTGATGGCTTCAATGCAGATTCACCCAACCTGGGCAACTTCTTCCTCAGACACTGTGCCAACATGGACACGGTACTTGAAGAAAGCTCTTTCATTAAGTGCCAGTACATATAATATAAGTGCATTATTTTTAATATTACTACACTTTCTCTGTGATGCAGTCTACAGAGAAGATTGGCAGATACTGCAGAGAACTGCAGGAGTCAAATCTGCACAACTCACCACTTCACTTCACTCTGTCTTGTGCCCTGGAGGCCAAGAAGACGGGTACAGTATACAGTTATTTATGCACATTTATTAAATATGCAATGCCACAAGCACACACACACACACACAACCAACAATGTTGTTTCTCATTTAGCAAAACATTATATCACATGCTGGAATAAAATGCCTCACCGTTTAGAACGTAAACTTCAAATTGCATTGAATTTCAAATGTATTAAATGGTATATTGCTGTCCTTGTCTGGAAAACCAAGAATGAATTGTTACATCCTGTGGCTTTGTTGTTGCCGTTTCTCCAGGCTTGTCTCTTGAGCTAATGAAGATGCTGAAGGAGCAGGATTTACCCATAAGGCCTCATTACTTCTGGCCGCTTCTCACTCATCTTGTGAAGGATAACAACACAACTGGTATACACACACACACACTCAGAAACACAGTCTTCTTACTGATAAAAACGATAAATTTGTGGATGTTTAAATCATTGGCTGCCATGTGTTTTTCATTAGAGGGATTGCTACTGTGTGTGGGTTCACAAAAACATTTAAATACTGAAGCATTTAATATAAATGTTTATATTCAACTCAATGTTACACTGAGATCTTAAATTTTGTGGTTGCAGAATGTGGTGTAATAGCAGCAAACTACTTTGTGTTCATAAAAACTAGAGCTCTAACTTTGCGGGCAGTTGTTTTGTGAGAAAGCATCAGATCTTAAAATAGTGGTGTTGAACACATGAGATTGTCCTGAGGAGGCTGCAGTTGAACGCTAACGGCACTGACAGTATAGTCTCCTGTGGGCAGTATGTGAGAATCTAATGGGTGCTATGATGCTCAGCGGCAGTGGGAAACCTTATCCAACATTGGTATGTGCATCCAGTCTGAAATGGAGATGGTGTTTTGTTGGCATGATATTAGCGGTTTATGAGAATGTGTGTTGTGAAGGGGGATTACAACTTCCTCAGATCCATCTACCATAAAGAGCTTTTAACGTAGTGTCCTCAAATATTAATGCCCCTCAGAGTGGTGCAGCTGGGACATATTTCACTGGGTAGGGGCAGTCGAGGGCAAAGAGATCTGATCCCTGCCTGAGTATTGGTGCAAACAACATATAGAAAACACACGCATATACACACACAGGCGTCAAGTTCTACAGATAGACAATAAAGTTTACAATCCATGTAAACTTCCCATGTTCCCAGAAAGCAAGATCATGCATAAATGTCATCTCAAAATCCTTGGGACTTTTACTCAGTGGTTGGACATCATATTGGGTAATCACTTTAGTGTTTTCTTTTACTCCACGACGAAAACAAAAGCTGTTTGAGGCTGAAAAGGTTAATTATTATGAAGATGATGCAGAGGCATTGATTGAAATTCTCACACTAGATCTTATTTCTCCTCCACCAAAGATCAATTTTCTCCCCTGACTGACAATGTTTTTCCAAGAAACAATAATGATGATGAAGAAAATCTAAAATATTTTGGATTTCAACCTTTTTAAAATTGAAAGAGACTTAAATGGTAGCATGTAGAACCAATGAGATGAGTCTGTTTCTGAAGAAATGAAAGAAATACTTATATTTTTTTAATATTAGAGCCAGGATAATTGTGAATAAGCATGCTGTATTAAAAATGACATTTGTTTTTTTTAAGCCTGCTTCTTTACTGCTATTTTGTTTGTAATGAGCTTTAGAACAAATTCTTCTCTGTGACAGTAAGTTGGCATTTGGAAATCTGTCAGAATTCGATTGCCAAATTTAGTCAGTCCACGGTTTTTAACTGCCTAGCTTTTAAGAGGTTTATTAATGCTGAGTTCTTAGTGTCTCTTTTGGGTTTTTAGACCCATTAATAAAATACATTTTTTTCCCCGTCAGCTAATTGACAGCAATTGAACTGGCGGAGAGGAAAGACTGGAGAGACCACAGTGGCGAGAGTTTGTTCTCTGGTGGTTGAGGCTGATTCTCAGTTTGAAGGGTGGAATGCATCAGCTTGGCATCATGAAAAAGAAGACACCAGTTTATATATTCACAGCCGTAGCGAAGGACACGTAGTCTTTAAGACCGCACAGATGCATTCAGCTATCACAGTGCTAAGCGGAAGGACGGAAGGCAGGAAAGTGGAGAAACTTCTCTGTTGCTCACACTCACTCGCTTCCGATGGTGTTTGCCTTAACCCTCATGAATGATGCACCCTCGCTTTTTTCCCTCTCCCTTCATCCCTTCTGCTCTCTTTCTCTCGCACATATACACACTCATTGGCTGCAGGAGGTGTGTGTAGGCGCAAGGGGCCTTTCGAGGGGCAGTGCAGGTGATGTGACTGATGCAGAGTGACTTGATTTCATGTAAATGCAAGCGCTCTGAGGGAATTCACTTTGGATTACGCGCCCCACTGTGCACAGCCCATGAAATATTAAGTGCTGTGTCACTTTTTGTCCACAGGTGTCACTAGCAGGCAGAGGAGCTGTGGAATGGGAGGGATGGGGGGATTGGGGGATAAGGAGAGGAGAAAAAAATCCGTTTGCATGTTGATGAGATGTGGATTTGGCGGGTTTAGTGGAAGCATATGCTGGACCGTGCTTCCACCTGCCGCTAGCTAGTCATCGCTTGTCAGCCCTTGCGATGTAGCGCGCTTTTATCACTTCTGACATGGCCAAGCTAAAAAGAAGAAAGGAAATGAGACGAAGCATCGGAAGGAGGATTGTTTTTGGCTCCTTTGTCTGGTCTGCTTTCTTTCATGGCGGGACCACACCTGACTGTTTTTGTGACCGTTTTAAACATTTTCACTGTCTCCTTAAAGCATTGTGCTGCACACCAATTTGTGATTGTGGCCTCATCTGTCTTAATTGGTTGGACATGGGCCAGGGCATTATTGTGATTTAAAGGAAAAATGAAGAGGGGTGACTGAGCAAGAAAGGGTGTCGAGTACCCCTTCCAAAACAGAAACCTGCCTTGTAGAAACAGAAAATCACTTATTGTCTGGCAGTCGACCTGAAAAGAGTCATAGACAAGGACAGATGGAGAGACAGATGGTTTTATAGAAGAAAGAAAAGGAGAAGTGACAGGTACTCATGTCCAAGGACGAGAGGAGATGACGGGGACCGGTTCAGTCCACTCCTCTTTTCCTCTCTTCTGTCCTTCCTCACTTCTCATCTGTGACAGTTAACCTGAAGACATGAATCTGATGATGATATCTTGTGACCACTGCCATGCATAACTCACTACTTAGATACTTTTGCCTAGATGGAATGTCAGACTTTGTGCTGACCAACCTGGAGAGGCCTGTGTTCCTCTTAATTCTCTTCTGTGCTCAGTGTTTACTGAGACTGTTCAGACAGAGGTGCAGAAGAGGCTTTGTCATGTAGGAGCCAAAGATGAAAGTGATTTTAGGAACTTCAAAAATATACATTCAAATGAACTGTTAATGAGTTATTATTCCATAGACTATAATTTCATGAGAATCAAGATCCCTTGTGTTGATGCTTGTCACCATAGCAACTGTCTCCTATCACCTGTCAACACGCACAATGAGGCAAACTTGCATATCATTCACTGAACTTACAAAGACCCTCTGATTCACAATGCACAATCATGCCTACAGTTTGGATGAAAAATGCCAGACATTTGTGTTTTTAGTAAGACATCAGATCTTTATTATGCCAATTTAATATACATGAGGTGTCATTTATTTTATGCAACGTTTGTTTGGTTTAGATGGTACTACATTCCAATTTTTCAATGGGCGGAAACATTTCGAAATGTGGAAATTTGCATTTCAGAGTTTAGTTCAAGTCATGGAAACTCATTGATCAACATCTAAAAGAATCCTGGCTATGGAACCATGTAGCTCTAATTAAGGAGCTGCAGTCATTTTAAAGCTCGTGCACACAGACGTGACTGGCAAAAGCAAACACGTGCATATCTATAGGCCAACCAAAAATGCTGAGGAACATGAAAGCTCACATGCGGAAGCAGGAAAAGTGCACGAGAGAGGGCCCTGTCTTATATATTTATACTTCCAACCCTCCATTCACTTATTTTATGTCTGTCTGGCTCACCACAAAATTGATCATGGATTATTCAAGAGAGAATCAGGTGCTCCTGGTTCTCTTTCATAAAAAAGGCTGGGAAGAACAGGGGAGAATGGATGAGTGGCCGGAAGGAGGGATGGATCCTCCATTGAGAAGAAAGAGGAAGATCGCCTGTTTACTTTTTCTTGAAAGCAGTGTAGATGGATATTGAGAGGGATGAATGAATGAGTGATATGGTGGGAGAGAAGGCTAGATGGATGGAGTGGTTCAGGTAGGACTACCTGGGGTAATGCAGCCCCAGCCGCAGGTTTTAATGGCGTGTAAAAGCCCAGACCTCATCTTTTATTCACTTCAAGAGAGAGATTGCCAGGTGAACACATCTCCCAAGAGGATGCAGAAATATGGAGCCGTATGTACAGTGTGGGGGTTTCAGAACCAGAGTGGAGAGTAAATACTCACACACAGCATTTTATGTCAACTCAAAGAAGCACTTTAGTGTAGTTTGTTGAAGTCCGCACGGGAACAAGGTGTATTGGTGTGCGGCTTGTGTTCGTATATAGCATGTGAAAGCGTTGATATTTCTGACTCTAAACAACATAGCAACACAAGCTAAGAATGACCACACACATGTAGGCATGCACCTGTGTGTGTGTGTACTCACTGGCTCATTTAGGCCCATTTCTTTCGTGGTGGGGGGGACACTCCGAGGCATATGCAAAGTGGCTCCTCCATATGTGCACACGCACTCAAACACACAAACACTTGTGGGCATATTGAGAATGTTTGAGTGGCTGTTCCATATGCATGTGGCTGTTTTAGCCTCTTTCCCTGGGGCAGGACCTCAGGCCTCTGCTGGAGTGCAGGGTGAGGGTGCAAGAGTCCACTTCAGGCAGAGTGCGTGTTTATTGTATGTGTATTTACCAGTTCAGAGCAGAGTTGGAGCAGCATTGGCATTTTGGATTTTGTCTGTGTGTGTGTGTGTGTGTGTGTGTGTGTGAGCGCCAGTATACCTTACTGCCTGGCGATCCAATTTATGGTTAGACATTTAAACAGTGCTTGCACAGCTCCAGGCCTATATTTGAGAGTGTGTATTGGAAAGTGTCTGTTATGTTTTTGATTGAAACGAAGCAATAAATTTAGGAAAGCCATTTGTCCAATGTGTGTGTTTTAGGTGTTTTGGAGGTGGTCAAAGGTATGCAGGACCTTGAAGTGTCTCCAGATGTTGAGACTTTCACCAACTACATCCTTCCTGCCTTTCCCAACATTGATGCTGCCCGCCAGGCACTAAAGGTAACAAACATTTCTGTGTGTGTGTTTTGTCATGCACAGTATGCATAGATTGTAAGATCTGGAGGGTATCCGCAGACGAACTTAGTGTTTGTTTGTCTCACATAGTGGGGTTTTTTCTCCCTCTTTTCAGGATGCTGGTGTACCTTTGGAGTCAGAAGGCTTCTTATCGTCAGAGGTTCGCTTGGTGGCTTCAAGCAACCTGCCCGAACTCTACAAGATGTGTATGTCTACGCGTGCGCACACACACACCCCCCTACCTGCATCTTGAGCACTCATCATCATCAAAATGTGGCCCCTGCTTTGCCTCTGGGCTAATTGACCAAGCGTCAGCATACTCACAGACACACTGTCCTCTGTGCTCATCATGCCTTTTAAGAGATTAGCCTGTGTGAATATGTAAAGAGCAAAAAGAGGCACCTCAAACGCCAGAGGAATGGGATGGCTGTTAAATGTTGGATGATTCCTTCATTTTGTTTAGCCGACACTGTACACTCCATCAATAACTTATTTTCACATTCACGGCCCTTTTCCCCCGTTTTAATTTCTGGTTGTCCCCATTGTTGTTTTTACACAAAGGAAACATTGTTTTCCCACCAGTGCTATGAAAGCACTGAAAAAGACGTTCACTTTAATTGTTTTCTTTATGATTTGATGTATGATATTATCACCAGTTTGGTCAGCTTTTTGAGCCCAAGTTGGGAAAACACACATGCTTAGATGCTGCTTGTCTTTTGGCAGGCATGGTATTACAATGAATCTCTCCCAGTTAGCAGAAGGCAGATGTTATACTGGGCAGCCACCAACAAAAGGACGCAACTAAGTGTGTTAGATGGAGCATTGCTGAAAATGATCATGAAAATGATTGCTAGGTTTCTCCTCTCTCTAGAAATGTGTTTTGTCATCGTATTCTCTCTTCGACTCTCACTACTTGCCTGTCTCTGTATTCCAGTGTCAGATCCCTCCTTTCCCCCACTTGACCTTGGTGTCTTCCGTGGCAGCCTCGTCATAGGCTTCAGAAAGTGAGTCAATTAGCCTGTTTGCACCTTATTTTATTATGTGTTGTCCGTCATTATTATTTCTCCTCATAACTCCTTTCTGGGAGGCCTGTAACAGTATGGAGGTCACTGCAGCATACGTTATGAATGTGACATGTGCAGCATATCACACCACGTAGAGCTTTTGTCTGTCTCCCTGTCTCTGTGTGCGTGCATGTGGGCAGCTGTAGAGAAAGGCACTCGCAGACACACACATAGCTGTCTCATGCATATGGAGACTGCCATCTCTCAGCTCTCACCCCAAAACACTGTGGGAGATATTTAAATTAGCAGATGCCCAACATATCCAGACCGCTTTGCACACTACACACACACACACACACACACACGCACACACACACGCTCTTTCTCTCCTTTCTGTCTTTCTGCCTCTCACTCCATACACACACACACACACACACACACACACACACAGAGTTAGCCTTAGGACCACTGTCTGACCCCTTGGGCTTTTATTGCGGGGGTGTTTATGAATATTTACAGTTTGACACAACACACCCACGCCAAAACACTCTGGCCCCTAAGCGACGCTGGCTGGTGAGTTAAAGAGTGAAATACTTCCTTCTCTGTGGGGAGCAAAGTTGTTTGTTCAGCTTAAACATGAACTGGCAAGATATCTAGATGTAGAAATTGCAGACATGGCAAAATATATCCTTTGCAATTCCATAAGTGTAGCATTTTTTTTTACAAATCATCATTCTCATGTGTTTCTAACAGATGTCAATTAAATGAAGGTTATAAAAGAGTAGCATTCTACAAACTGTTTGTCAATTCTGCGTAATGTTTTTTTCAGCCAGACAAATCAAAAAGAATTTACTTAGTGGTATTTTCTACCAGTGACAAAACAGTGGAGTTCATAAATTTGGTTGAAATTATGTTGAAGATGTTCTGTACAGAAATGTCATTGCTTTATATTTTCAGCACCCTTTCTATTCCTGCATCCACTCTGGTTTATTCTCTCTCAGCATGAACACACACACATGCACCCACACGCTCTATTCTGACTGTTAGGCTCTCTGACAGGGTCATAATTGGGCATGTCACTTGTGTATGTGTGTGTCTGTGTGTGACTGCGATGGGGGACCTGCCCCTGTCAAAGACAAGGTCAGGGGATAATTTAATCATTAAAGACCTCTTCTCCTCTACTCACTTGTTTCCCCTCTCTCCTCGTCATCACTGCAGAGTGGCTGACAACGCCATATTTCACATTTTGTCATCATTTAGCCCGTGTGTGTGTGTGTGCATGTTTCTTTTATGTCTTGTACTGTCATCTTCTCCCCTGTGTAGTCGAAGAGAATGTCAGACTGAAAGCACTCTGTCTATCTGTATTGTATTGCACTACACTTCCATGTTAATAGCCACGGTCACTGTTTGGGGCACCTAAACATGCATATCACAGCCATAGATGCTACTTTCATTTTTTCTTTATTCCCATATTGTATGTAAAATGCACAATGCTGTCAGACTAATTCTTATTCATATATTTTAACCAATATGCACATTCTGGCTTAAGGGCTACAGCAGAACAAAGATCAATTCCTACTTGATCGACAGAGTTCATAGTCTTGGTGATTTGATGAAGTTAAACGATCCATTAGAATTATGCCATTAAAACTGTGAAGTTAAAGGGAAGGGCTTGATTTTTTGGAAATTGTTTTGTAATATGTTCTTTGGAATGAGCAGCAAATAAACATGGCAGCAGAACAAATCCATAGTGGAAGGGGTGAAACCTAATAGCAAAATGCCATCTCACTTATGAGCAAATTGCACATTGACCCTGACATGTTACTGTTTTTTGTCTCAAATGAGTTGGCTGACTGCTCATCTCTTGTCCTCTACTGCCCCCTGCAGGTCTTCTGACGTGGAGAGCATGGTTAAGGTAATACCACTAAGTTTGTAGAGAAAGGTCAGTCAGGCAGATGGGGCTTCTTATTTAAATTTGTGCCCCAGTGAGAACAGGAACAATGCCAAAATCTAATGGGACAGAAGACAAAGTGAAATTTTAACACACAGATCACATTTTGACAGTAAATTTAACCATGTGGTTTTGGTTTTAGATTACTGAGCTGTTGTACAGAGACGAGCGCTTCTCCAGAGGAAGCTCCAGATCTGCTGGTACGAACACGTGTAAAGACACTGACACCCCCTTCTCTCCGACACATCAGGAAATTCATACACAACAGTGTCCTTGAAAGGGAGACGTGTGTTTGTGTGACTGAGAGAGGGTGTGGGAGGAGTAGTTGTTTATGTGTATCGTCTATCAGATGTCAGTGTTAACAGAAGTAAGTTGACAGGAGCGATGTATGTGTTTCTGTTGTGTGTGTATATCTGCAGACTCTGCCGCAGTCGCCTTGCGAATATAATTCAGATGGCAGAAAAAAAGTCTGTTTGTGCAGTCATGTTGTTTGCGTATACCTGCAGTCTCGGTAGCAGTAGACTGCTGACTGGCTTACCATCTGCCATGAAACCGTGTGTGTTCACGTCTGGGTGTGTGTGTGTCAGTGTGAGTGATAGATCCGCTCTCTCCATCAGAGGTTGCTGACACAGCGCTGAGTAGCTAAAGTGTATGTCACTGTTGGCTAGCGTCACTGCTCTGTGTGTGTGTGTGTGTGTGTGTGTGTGTGTGTGTGTGTGTGTGTGTGTGTCACAGCACGTGGTGTGCCGTGCTAGTACTGGTGTGTGTGGTGATGGGAGCGATGGAGATGGCTGTCTGTGTCACATCCCGTTAGTGTGTATGCGTGTGTGTGTGTAAGAGAGAGGGAGAAAGAGATAGGGAAAGCTGTAACTGCCAGCCATTGCCAATTCACTCACACTTGACGCAGAAAGCAGCCTCTGTCAGCAGTAAAACGCAACATACACACACTGCAGAGATTACAGGAAAACTGTGAAAAGGCACAAATGGGTCATTTGACTGACACATTGGCAAATGAAATGCATTCCCAAGATGACTTGTGTGTGTGTGTGCGTGTGTGCGTGCGCCTGTCTAGAAGCAACATCCTTCTTCTTGTACAATCTGATGGACAGCATGTCAGAGGAAGAGGTGCAGGCTCAGGAGGATAAACTGAGGAAATACTTCAATCAGCTGCAGGCCCAGGTATGCAAACGCTTAATCGTGTGTCATCATGTGTGGTGACTGGATACCCACAGATTATGGGATGGTATACTGTAAATTCATTTCATTCAAAACTCTGTCACGCCATCTTACACACATGTCGATCTTGCATTACACTCTCACACAGCAATGCGTGTGAGAGTGTAATCCAACGTTTTTGGATTGGTACATACAAACATTTTGCAGGTGATTAATCCATGTTTTACAGATGTGTAGATATTTACAGGAGTTACGCAGAATGGATTTATGAGTCCCTCAATAACCTCAAAATAATGGAAGAGATTAAATCAAACATTTTTTCGGTGGAGAGACCCACAGATCTAAACACAGGTTAGCTGTGGCTTTACTCCAGAATCGTTTTTGAGTTAATGTAAACTCAAATTATTGTGACCTTCATCACATTACAACAAAGAACTTACCTTTTATTTATTGACATGCATCAAGACTCTCGCCTCTTCTCTGCAGAACATAACCATCTCGGGAAACATTTATAGAGGCATAAGGAATCTTCTGGATTCCTATCATATCCCAGAGCTCATCAAGGTACAGTGACTGTCAGTGAAGCAACCCTATTCACACTCATTTCATTTGGCTTATTGTCCATTTCTAAAAATTACTATTGGTCCCTGAACAATTTGATTATTTCAGAGTATTTCTTCTAATGTAAAAATAACATTACATTTTTCACAATTTAGGTCTTATAATAGGCAATTGATGTGGTATTCGTCTATTCTCTTATATATTACATGTTGTGTGTGTGTGACAGGATGTGATTCCTTTGGTGGACCCTAAAGACCGAGCGTCCACTGGCTCTTTGTATGCTTCCCCCCGTGTCACTGTAAGTTACACAGCATGTTTATGAATATGACGGATACATGGGTGATACGCAGCATACTATGTAATGCTGCATAATTATTTTTTACAGCAACTTGCCATTTCTTCCTAAAATCTAACGCACATCTCTCTTCTTTAGGGAATTGAGGGCAAGGTGCTGTGGCTTGAGAAGAAGCTAGCTGAACTGAAGGAGGAGAACAAACCATTAGGCCCCATTCTCAAACAGATCCTACAGGCTCTCTGTACGGAGGAGGTAGGCATAGAAGTCTTTGAGGAAGCTTATCATCAGCCTTGTCTCCTTAAAACCTTCTTTTATTCCTTTGGTGATGTTCTCTGAGACTTTTGTTTCTGATCAGAATCTGCAGCGCGCTCTCGAGCTGAAGCAGCAACACGAGGAGGAGATGACAGCTGGGGGCTATGCCTCCCTCATCAACCTGTGCTGTCGCCATGACAATGTGGAAGAGGCGCTTAACCTGAAGAGGGAACTGTGAGTCGAGCAAGACACACGCATCCACATTTGCTGCACACACACAGCAGCGTTGTGACCAGTAGTAGGTCATTAAAGTTTAACTTGAGTGGTATTAGGGGAGACATTAATGCAGGGTCCAGCCAGCCTGTTGACTGGCTATAACACAGAAACACTCTTTCCATTTCCTCACATTTCCTTGCCTTCACTTCACCCTTGTGGTTCCAACATCAGACTGAACTCCCAACAGGAGAAAGTACAATTGCTAAGTTGAACTGCTCTGAAGAGAATACATTAAACTTTCTCTCTCTCCTGTCTCTAGGAGTCGTAAGGACTCATCAGTAGCTTTGGATGCCAGTAAATACATTGCCCTGGTCAAGACCCTGTCCAAGAATGGCAGAGTGGAGGGTAAGTTCTTCAGAGGCTGTGATGCAGGAACATCAGTCATCATTTTGGGTGTGTTGTGCTTATTGTATTCTTTTTAGGAAGAATGTTAAAATGTCTGAAGGCCCACCTAACTTCTCTAAAGCGATACAGAGTTTGTATTTACATGAAACATTTGTATAGGAATAAAAACACAACTCATAGTGCATGTGACTTCAGTTTAACTCACTACAATCCTAGTAAAATCCAAGTGTGAAGCGTTCCTTCCTCACTCACTGCTTGCAGTGTTGCTCAGGAATGGAATACAAAATGCTACAATACTATGTAGGGAGTACAAAACATTGTGTGTGTGAACAACGAAGGAATTGGGCACAATCTTAGGGTTTACATAGTTAGTCTTAAGTTGAATTAATGACATCCGTATAGGAGAGCTGACCTTTTGCCTGTCCAAACCAGCTTGATTTTAACTTCATAAGCCCTCCAGATGTGCCTGTCTAAGATCATGTGTGTGTCATAGACTCTCAGTCAGTCTTTGTCCCTCCCTCAAGCCATATTATCCGGTCATTTTCAGAATGCTATGATGGGTTTCCTTCAGCTTACAGAAGACTCGATTACCGTAGCTTTTGCCTCTGGGTTTTTTTGCACAAAATGACAGGGAAAATGTTTCCCTTGTCTATTCTTGCACCTCTTCTCCTCCCTACTGCTCACTTCTCATCTCATTCTCTGTCTCTCTATTTGACCCACTCTCTTTCTCTGTCTTAAAGCGTGTCATTCACCCGTTCTCTTCCCACACACACACATAACCATGTCAGTGAGAAATGAGAGGGGGAAAATTACAGGACTCTGTATTTTTCTGGAATTATTGAAATCCGTCTTGATGCTAATGGCAGATCATGTCCACCAAAGTGCTTGAACATTTCACACATACACACACAAACCCACATGTAAATTTGCATGTGAATTCAAGCAAAAGGCATTTGGTGGGGTAGATGGTTGATGTGTATATGTGTGTCCATCCGGGTGTGTATATGCAGTGCTAGCGCATTTGCCATTAGCCAAAGTGTGTATATGGAGGGGACGCTTGTCATCCACATTAGCACACATGGTTAACCTTGATGTTAGCCTACCCCCACCCAGACGTTGGTCTGCCAGGCTTCCACCACACAGCAGACCCAGCTGACGATCATGTCTCGTGGCGTCTTGCTTTATTTCTCGCCCTCTTTAATGGCTTTATTGTTTTTGTCCTTGCATCACCTCCCCCACCCACCTCATCGGGAAACTTTCTCCTTTCCTCCATCCATTCTTTACAATCCCTCCTCTAACACACCTTCTATCCCCTGCATGGCGATCACATAAATAGAAACATTTCAGATATGTCTGTAAGTCCCTACAGTATGTGTTTTGTGCCTCTCCCCAATCCCAACCAACCCACACAATCTGTGTAGTAGTATAGTAAGTAAGAGACTTATTGATCTTTATTTAAATATTGTGTTTAATCTTGATAATGAGAGAGAATAAAGCAGCTATAGCCTTTTTGTAGCAGTTCCCTCAGCTAGGTTACAACAGACATACGTATCTGTAAGATTTAAACACATAAAACATGACTAATCACAGGCTTTAACTGGTATTACCATTGCACTTTTATATCAGTGTCTCATAGTAACCTTGACTGTCAGTGCTTTTTGCTGAAAAATCAAGTCGGACTCGGTGGAAAAGTTCCTCACCCAAAATCTTAGGCTGCTTATCTTTACTTTGGCCTTTGACGTACTTTCAAATTGGAGGAAAATTGTATATCCACCTGTAGTAGTGCTGGGAGCTGTCCATTGTCTGGCTCAGTGATCCTGCCACATCCACATGGGCGTCAACAACACCCCCCTACCACAACCCCTTCACTCCGCTCCCTCCATTTTTTAATATAGCTCTCCCCTATTACTGTGCTCTGTTTGACCTGCTCTTGCCCCTCTGCTTGTGTCTGTCCATCCACCCATCTTGGAAAATATAACTTGTCCTGGCTTTAGATGGCCCTGGAATCATCTGTGCTGCTGTGTGTGTGTGTGTGTGTGTGTGTGTTTTCAAAGCGAGACATCTCCAGCAGTCAAGCCACTGAACATTAGATGAATCGTTGGGCTGTGTGATGTTTGTTTACCTGGCCTGTCTGCCTCCCCATCTCTTGGTGTGTGCATATGTGTGTGTCTGGCTCACTTTGCTGGCTGTGATGGTTGGCTGAGCTGATGGATATGCATACTGGCTAAACGGTCAGATAAAGGGAGAGCTGAAGGGAGAACGCACGAGAGGGAGGTTTAGTCGTGGGTTGGAGCAATGTTGGCTAACGTGGCTCCATTTGGGCAGATCAACTCCAAGCCATTGGTCTCAGTGATTAGCGGGTCTGTCAGACTGACGGAGAAAGGCTTATATAGAGGGAAACAGAGAGAGGCAGATGCAGCGAATAAGGTGCCTCTGTACTCCTAAACGTTCCACACTTATTTACAGGTCAGGTCATCGGGGAAGTTAGCAACACCATCACCTTCTTAGTTATGCTTTTATTTTTATACTCACTTAAATTACGATGGAATTTCTGATAAATTTCACTCTGACTGAAAATAGTAACTTTTTAACTCAAGTTGGTGTTCACAATCTTTTTCTCGTTGTTGTTCTCATTTTGTTTTGCTGACAACATAATACACGTTTTGGAGGCATTGACTATACACAATTAATTCATAGCCAATATTTAGTCATGCAGTATGAGCTTTAAAAAACCCAGAATAAAATAGTAAATTGCTGTTGCCACAGTCACTTATAAAACACAGATGATGAGGTCAGGCTTGTATTTATAGTCACATGATTTCCAACAATGAGTGGTTTGCCAATGAACATTTTAACTTTGATTAAACTGCTCTTCTAAAAGTCTCACCCACACCCTTGGTAACAAAGTGCACCACTATTGACAGGGATCTTTTATGTTACATAAACAGAAATTATTTAATTTAATTCTACCTTTAAATATTTTGGAAGATTGCGCAGCACAATCTGGAGAAATGTGCAGAATGCCCTATGTGTGTGGGGGAAAAAAAGGGTAGACTCCTGTTTATCTGCTTTTAGCTTTTTATCTGCTGTTAGCTATAGCTTCTTAACACTGCATAGCAATAATCATAATATACCTACAGGTTCAAATGAAAATATAGAGATTTAACAACTGTTATATTAGAATACTAACTTTGTCTGATTGGTGTTCTTAACCACCCAAAACAATGTTGTTTGCCTGCAGCTGCTTCACAGGCAAAGCCCACTCATTAGTCTCTCTCTGAGGCATAATTCTCAGTTTGAAGTAATGGACTAAATTACAGCAACAACAGAAGGGGGCAGGAGCCATTGGCTTCATGAACCTTCACTGTTCTGATGTTGTGGAAATTAATATTGCATAACTGTAACAATACAATGTGGATGAAAACCCCATGACTTCAAAGTCTCGCCTTTTCTGTTTTTCATTCTCTCTTGTCAAGCCTTCAATGAGCCCTGCCAACCTGTTTCTCTGTCAAGCCCCCCCCCCCATTTCCCTTCATTCCTTTTATTTTTGTAGCTCATCCATTGCCAGTCACCTCTACCCCACCCTCTCCTCATTTATTCCCCCTTCCCTGTCCCATTAAATCTGTGACAGCCTTTGGTTCCCATCGCTATAACAACTGGCTCAGAGAGCCGGAGAGATGAAGAGACACACTGAAATTAGGATGCCAAAGCACTCACCAGTGGCCCTGTCCCTCAGCCCACGTATGTGTGTCTCTATGTGTGTTCTCAATAGAGTGACATTCTTTTTGAGGGGTTTGTTATTTTACCAGCTACAGTACAATACAGTAGGTGTTATCATTAGACCCACATATACTCACTTTTATTTTTCTTTCTTTCTTATTCTGCTTTTGTTTCTTTGTGTGGAGTAATTTTCACCATCATAAGGCGTGAGCGTTTTTGTTCAGTTAGTTAAAGAGGCTCCTATCGAGGCCTCTTTTTTTAGTTTCAAGCAAGGCATTAAGCTCTTGTGGTCATTATGTGTGTGCCTACACATTATCAAGGCTTATTTTCTCTTCCTTCCTTTCTCTCTCCCTTTCTTTCTCTTGGTCAAGCAGTATAGATTAGTATCTGTGGTTGAGAGCGGCTGTATCGCTGTCAGCCCATTAGCTGCTGTCTAAATAGATAGTAAATGCATCTTAATTACCTCACCCTGTTACACTGCAGATACACACATGCACACACTCTCTGTTCACCATTTAGCCCCTAGTGTTGGCCAGATGGGCCCAGTAAAAAGCCCTCCATTACCGGCTGGACTTGACCAAACCGATCCACCCCTCAGCCTGCTTATTCTGGTCTTACTGGGGCCACGGCGGGCCCTCGTCACCACATACCTATAATTTAGCCCCCCAAGTGCTTTCCACATGGCCACGGCAAAAAGCCAGCCTCCATTGTAGGGGTCTGGTAATTGTAGTCTCGTTTAGAAAACCGCAAGTAGCAATTATCGCAGAGTTGGCATTATACAGGGTTGGATTTGCATCCTGCTGGGTGCAAAATGCTGTTTTAATATGGGTTTGTTTTCCCCACATGGAATTAGCTAAAGGGGCCTTTTATCATACTCACACACCCTACTCTTTTCCCAGCCAACGACTCACTTTTTCTCTTTTCCTCTCTCTGTGCACAAGCTCTCTTCCTCTTGTCTTTTGTTCTTTGAATTTACATGTCGGCCTTTACATTTGACTTAATGTCTCTTGCACTTTCCGTCACCCTTAGATTAAAAGACTAAGGTATCAATACCTGTAACTCTCCCTAACTACAGTCCAGAGACATTACTATTAAGTTACAAACCTCCCACTTTTTCATATCAACACTTTTTCCTTCCCTCCTTTGCAGAGGCTGTGGACATCCTAAAAGAGATGAAAGAGAAAGAGGTGGTGTTGAACGACAGTCATGTCACCATGCTCTTCCACACCCTGAATACTGTAGTTGCCAAGGGTGGTGCACCCACCATCAAACAGCTGCAGGACACCATCTTCACCCTCGGATTGGCAAAGCCCACTGCCAATCTCTGCTCACCACTGATTACTGCCTACTTAGACAGGTAAGACTCAATCAGGCACACGCTGAACCTTAATAATATGCAGTGGTCATCTTCCATCACAGAGGCACGTATGCTTGTGATAATAGGCACACACAGATGAAAATAGATTGATGTTGAGGCGTTCGTGTATATAATGTATGGAGATGGTTTTCTGAATCTTTCCAAGGTTCTCCAAGGACTACAGAATTTTTTTCTTGATCTTGAGTGAACAGAAAGATAAAGATTAGATTAGATTATTTCTGGAGTTATCATCCTTTAGCAGTGGCAAAAGAGCTGGAAAATACTGATCAGCATGTCACATTTCTGTGCAATCAAGGCCTGAGTGGAGCTGAGATCGCTTAAACCGCAGCCACCAAGTGTGAACATCAATTTTTGAGATGGATCTGGATCAATTTCTGAGAGGATCTCGAGGGAAAAAATGGTTCTCTATCTTGAGAAACCTAACTTTGTTTCAGAACAAATGAACATTTTTTTGGGTGATCTTGAGAAAATTTCCTGAAAAGTGATTTAAAAAATGCAATATAATTCAATGTAATATCATGCAGTAGATATTACATGTACTCGCTGAACTTCCATAATCACAACCTCACTTTGTTTTCAGATCTTAGTCTTTATTTGCTGCACCCACTAGCCAGGTGTTTGTATGTCTGTGTGACTGAATAAGTCAGTCAACCCTCCCTGTGATCATAGCTGAGGTGACATTCTGGGTCAGTGATTCAGACAGAGAGAGGATGTGAAAATTGCCCATTTGTATGTGTGTGTAGTTACGGCCAGGCTTTGTTTGTTTGTTTGAGTATTCGCCAGCTGCAGCCTCTCCCATGCCCCCACCCACATTTCTGTGAAAAACCCACTGCTATTCTCCAAGATCTAAGAGTTCGTGTGTGTGGTTAAAAATGACATTGATGCTTGCTCCACACAAGGCCAGCATGTAAATTAGCGTCACCAAACACCCTGAGGTCACTGGTATTGCCCCGCCCCTTGACTCTATTGATTGCATATGTGTGTGAGCTGTGTTTGTCTGAGCAGCTTTTAAGTAGATCAACTCATTAGCATGTTAATGATTTACAGAGCACTAATTAGGGCATTTAACAGCCACACACTGCGCTGTGAGAGGCCAGTCACGACTTGATCACATTTGTTGACACAGTGCACATAAACAGTGTTTACCTGTGACTGTGTGTACCATGGAAGAGAGAGAGAACCTTCCACATGATGTTTAGGTACACACAGGTTCAGATACTCATGCAGGCTCACTCACTCACACACACACACACGCTCCAGTGGTCTCCCGCCGCTGTTTGTTTTGCTGTAAGTCAGGTCTCTGGCATAAACAGAGTTTGCAGGTTCACTCGCTAATCACTGCCTCTGTGAGATTAGCAGACTAATTTACTCTTGGGTCATCAACATAAGCCAGACACACACACACACACACACACACTTACCCAAACCCCCTCCAAATAATACTTTGGTACAGATTTTTTTGTTTGTCCATCTCTTAATGAATTCAAATCGTAATTATTAAATGGATGCAGTTGTTTTTTGTTACACCCCTTGTAATGATTCTCTGCTGTGGCATAAGTTGGAGCGACTCTCCTGATACATTTTACTCCCCACGCCCACTCTCGTTCTTCTATTGGTCCCTGTGATTTTCCTTTGTTGTTGATGCCGCTGCTTCTGTCCATTGAACAACACTCGTGCTACAGTGTCTGCCTCCAGGCTCGTAGCTTGGATCAGGGCATCAGGTGGGACAGGCTTTGGGTGTGATGGATTCGAACTCTAGTCTCCCAGTTGATAACCATAGCTAAGTTACACTTAACTTAATGTCATTTAGCTGCTGATTAATTTAAATAAGTATCAAAAGTTTTTTTATGGTAATATCTATTAATATTGAATATTAAGTATTGAAATTGAAAGTAATTAATTTCTCATCCTCACATTGGCATTTATACTTTGAGATATGTCTGTGTATGGATGCATAGATACATGTACAGACCACAAACGTTGACTCCTGCACTCCATTTACGTCTATCTCCTTGATCTCCTCTCCTAAAGTTATCCTTTATCTTCTTTCTGCCATCTCCCACTCTTCATTCCGTCAGTCTGCGGACAGACAGACAGTAGAGAGGAGGAGGGATGGAGGGAAGCGATAAAAGAGGACAAAGCAGGCATCACTCTCGTCTGCGCACGTCTCATTGCGGCGTCAGCGCTAATGACTTAATGAACACTTCTCCTGCAGATTAGCCCTTGACAACCCATCATACACACCGCCCCGTTAGCCTTCATGCCCATCCGCACAGTGTCATGTGTGCTAACCTACTACGCTAGCTGGCTGCTAGCTCGTTTTGCAACATCCTTATGGAGGTGATTAATTACATCAAATGCTAATGAGTCTAATAAAAGGAATAGCTGGCAGCAGACATGTACGTTGGAGATCGTGATGTACACTCCATAGAAAATCCTGAGAAATTTTATGAAAGCAGGCAGAGATGAAAGAGGAAATGAATTTAGATGAGTAGACAGAATGTATTATAAACGCTTTAAGTTGTCTTTGCACTAGAAAAGCACTATAGAAATGCAGTTCATTTACCATTACAGAAGAAAAATCTAAAAAAGGAGCAATACGACACTGTTGATCTCAAGGCAGCTTCATCCTATATTGTGATCTAATGCCTTTACACAAGCCCAATCACGTGGATTTTGCATGAATTATGAGCATCATCATTAGTTGGTTACTCTTCAACCACACTACTGGTGTCATGATCACCATCAGATTTGCATTTATCGGCACACAAACCCCTCGGCCTCCCCCACAAAGGACAGTGGTTTGATGACAGGCCTGTGGATCTGTTCTGAACAAAGGAGGGGGACCCAGAGAGAGAGATAAAGAGGGGGAGTTTGATGAGGCAAAATGAGCTTCCTTGTCTAATCCTTCAGGTTTCCACCGCGCTCGTTATTTTTTCAGGGCTTAATTGGCTGGAAAGTGGCTGACATGCAAAGTTGGGGACATTAACAGGGCTGTACGCTGCAGTAAATGGCAATGCAAAGTGACAGTTAAATTGTACCTAGGGGAAATTATCCATCTTTCGACATCCTAAGCTCTTTTTTGGGGTGGATCAGCGGGCGGAGAGAAGTGGAGAGGGGAGGAAGGCAGAGGGGGTGTAATTGCAACGCCAGGCCCTTTTTTGCTAAGAGTGATGGGGTGTTTTTTAAGACATCTCATTAGGAAGGAAGGATTTTAAGTAGGTGTGGAGAAGGTTGATGGATGGATGAATGAATGAGGTGGACACAGAGAGAAACGGATGGAGGAAAGAAATGAAAGTGAAAAGTGAGTTCTGCATTTCATCCACCAGCAGCGTTGCTCATTTCATACACTGTAGGTGAGTAAGCTGCATGCAGGACAGTAGTTAGAGTAATTGTGAAATAAGCCACATTATTGTAATTCCGAACTTCTCTGTGTGTTTTTTTTTGAGTCAGCATCTAATTTTTTGGGATAAATTGTGTATCCGTTCCCCCATCTCGCCACTCTTTCGCTTATTTTAGCCATCTCCTCCCTTCTCTCTTCTGTGTTGTTCAATCAGGGAGTTGTGCAGCTGAACAGCCTCTTGACTGTCACAGCAGAATAATGTTGTGCCTCTTCATTTCAGTTAGCGGACCTCTGCACCCTCCAACCCTAATCACGCCTTTCCCCCTCCCATCATCCCTCTCCTTTGGTCCCGCTTCACTGAAGCCAAAACCAAGGTCACGCTGTTTTCCCTTTTCTGGGTTGATGGTCTCATTGGACATATTGCCCTTATCCGGTTGTCTTAATTGATGAGAGAAAACACTTCAAAAATTATACCTGTTTGTGCACACCCAATCTCCAGCACTCTTGTGTATCGTCTCTTTCATTCTCACTCACTTCCTCTGCCCTCTTCCTCCCCCATGGGAGCTGTATCTGCTTTGACCTCTGTGTGATTGACATGGTAATTACCCAATCAACAGATTGATGGCAGCGCTGTCACAATAGAGGGGATTGAAGTGGTCTCTCACCCTCCCCTTTCTCTACGTCTCTCGTATACTGCTTCCCTTCACCATCTTTATCTCTCTAGCTCTGTCTTTATCACTCCATCAGGCACACTCATCCTCCCTATGCGCTCTTTTGTTTGTTCGCTCACTTTGCGACGGATGGGAAGAACGGGCGCCGATTGGAGGCTAGATTGAGCAAGAAAAGGATGACATGAGATGAAGGGAGTGAGATAGAGGGTCTCTAATTTTGTTGCCATATTTCTGCAAAATTGCGCAGCTGGGGGGCGAGGTCATCGGAGGGAAGTGAGAGCTGACAGCATAGAATCAAAGGGAAGGGGGTGAATAGAGTCGGGGAAGGGTTAAAAGGCCAAAGGAGAGAGGAGTGGAAGGAATGGAGGTAAAATGAGAGAGAAGATGAGGCAACAGGATGAAAGGAAAAATGAGAGAAGGGGAAACAAGGGAAGGTTAAAGGAGTGGTGGAGGGCTGAGGAGAGTGGGGTAAAGTTCAGTTGAGTCTTTCTTTCTGTTGCCTAGCTTCTTATTTAAAAGCCTGTCCACAGAGTCATTAGCCCCGTGCAGACAGGTGTGCCTGAGTGTGCCTGATTGTGTGCGAATGATGTATTGAGGCCAAAGGTTTTGTCTCCTATAGTTGTGCTGTCAGGAATTCAAAGGACTGTATTGTTGCGGTGGGTCATAGTGTTTGAATAGGAGGTCATTGGGTTAACACCCTGTGATACACTCTCTATTCACTACTGACACAATCCTGTACTGTCTGATTGGACATCTAACTTGCTCTGTGCTCTTTTCCTCTTTCTGTGTGCGTTTGTGTGGATGTGCGTGTGCGTGCCTACAGTAAGGACCTGTCTGGAGCTTTAGAAGCGGCGATGGAATGCCAGAAGTGCTACAACCATCTGCCTCGGATCCACGACATCATTGTTGGCCTGGTGGAAAAAGGAGACACAGAACTTCTGCAGAAAGGTTGAGCATTTTCCATCCAGCCTGCATCTTTTTTCTGTCCATTTCAAACAGCAACGGTTCCATGATTTTTAAGTTGCTTTCGCATTATGGCTCAATCAAAGCCCCAGTGTGTTTCACAAGTGTGAAACCAGTCGTTTGCACTAAATGAACAAATCCAAAAAAACAGCCTCGATTTGGTTCATTTCAAATTTGAACGCAAGCACAGAAAAAAAAGTGCACAGCATTGTGGGTTTGTTTTCAACTGTAACTATGGAAACGTGAAGCCCTCACTCGAACTCAACTCAACAAACATTTTTGGAGAGTTTTTGCATCATCCTCATCATCAGTTGATGCCATAAAAGGAACCATATCATTGAGAGAACCTGTCAAAACATTTTGAGAAAAGATTGATTGACAAGGTGATGACCCAATACTCAAAACTAGCCAAACCACATAAAAACATTCGACGTAAGAAAAAGTGCAGACAGACAATTCTTTACTTCCTGAGGGCCTCATCAAAAAGTTAAGACTGTCAGGCTGCTGGCTGCATTCTAATTCAATGACACTCCAGACTTTAGCCCTCTGTCATCTGTGTGTATGCGCAGATGCCTGAAGTGCTTCCGCAGTGTTTGTATTCGGCTTACACGTAAAAATTCCAAGAGTGTTTTAAGAGGACCAGTGAGTGTGGAAGGTTTAGACCAGGGTTACACTTGAAGCACATCAGGCGATCACATTTTAAAAAGGCTCTCTTTAACATTGACTGCAGAGTGTTGAAAAGGTCGAGTTCAGTGTGTAAAGGTGATGAGCATCTCTCCACCTCATGCCCTTACTTCCTCTTTATTTCACACTTTTATCCATCCAAGCTGCCCCTCCATTCTCTTCTATAACCTCCCCAAAAGGCCACACAGTCAGCCACTCCACCTTCAGAAAATAAAATTGTACAATGATTATTTGAAATAGTCAAGAATGTGCATCCGTACCAGCTAGTAGATCTTTCAATAACATGTCTGTGAAGGTTCTTAGTCAACCAGGTCATGGTTATCCAAGAAAGGTTAAATCAAGGGCAACTGGACTTAGTAGAAGATACTTGAAGATGTTTCGCCTTTCATCACAGGGGCTTCTTCAGTTCAGATCTTTCAATGACAAATTCCTGTCTCCCTCTTGTCTCCAAAGACTTGTCTCATACTTGACCCGGTGACATCATATCTGTGTACCCATGATGTTGCAGTGAATGGGTATGAAAGTATATCCATCAATGCGACACAGCCCTACGCGTTGACGGGATCAGTAGAATTTCCCCGTTCTCCTGTTATACATCACGTGTTGCACAATCGAATTATGAAGAGTCTGCTGATTGTCCAATTCTAATCAAGATGTTTAAATGCCTGAATAAATTAATTTACAATTGCATATTAATCTGGCTTGACATCACTTGTCATAGACTGCTATAAGGAGCCATACGTCAAGTTTGGGGGTGGCATTCATTGCCTTAACCACGTGTTTTGTTTTGAGAGTGCTGTGCCAAATATTGGATATAAAAGAGGAAATGAAGTGTGTGCCATGTTTGTTCACAATACAAATATTGCTTATCTATTGTTCAAAGTTGTATTCTTATAACCTCATTCTTGCTGTGTTCCCCGTCTCTCTGCCGTGTTTCTCTGTAGCCATGGACTTTGTGAGCCAGGAGCGAGGAGAAATGACCATGCTGTATGATCTCTTCTTTGCCTTCTTGCAGTCAGGCCGCTACCGTGAGGCTCGCAAGATCGTCGAGGTAACGATCCGCATATGAAAAAAAAAATTCTCTGTTGAATAGGTGAGGGAAGGGGTGACATCTTTGAAGTCAATTGTGTTGGTCTTTTCTTGAAGTGTCTATGCTTTGTTGTTTGACTTGTTGTCTGTGCTCCACTTTACGTATCTTAACGTTGTGGCTTATGACAAAGGGTCAGGGACTGGATTGAGAGATTGATGTAGAGGGATGAGCTTTACATCAGAATGAAGGAGACTAAAGATATTATATTGTAGGCAGGATGAACAAAACTGAGGATGAATCTCTGTCTCTCTCTCTTTTGCGCGCCCATGGTGTGCACTAAGAGACAGATTTGTTCCTCTTAAGGATTGCCAAACCCTCTTACATATTATTGACATGTTATTGTGGCTCCCGTCCAACTCCTGCTGGATTGTACAACCGTTATCCTGCTTAGAGCCTGTACATCCCGGTGGTGTGCAAAGTCTGTAGCTTAGATGCAGCACATCGCTTGTAAATGACAGAACATGCATGATGTCCACGATATCTGTGGGAGATGTAGGTTAAATGGACAAAAGCTGATCAGCATCAAGGTCCAGCAAGTCTAACAACGCACAGCTAAACCTGTAAATCTAAAAATCACACTACATGAGGGGGAGGGGCACGTTGTTTTCAGCGGAGATTAAGGTTTGAAAATCTAAACTTTAATTTCCCTTGTGATCAATTGTCCCAAGAGGAGTCATCGTTTTAGTGTTTTGCCATTTATTGAAGTATAATGCATAAAAAAAGTTAAATGTCATCTGGCTGGTGCAATTACCAAAGTCTTTGGTCGCTTAATACAAGTAGATGTTTTAGATCCAGGTCTCACTTCTGAACCCTGTTGCTTATTATCCTTAAATGGTGATGCTTGTGGCCTTTGTGAGCTGTAGCTGTGTTTGATAGGCGTATCCATCACTCAGATATGCATACACAGGGGTTTTTTTTCCCCCCCCGTGAGAGTGTTAAGTGGCAGTCCAGAGTGGTGTCTCTCTTTAGGCTGTGTTTGGTATAATTGGCAGGTGATTAGTCACAGCTAATTAAATGTAATGATAGAGAAAGGTGGCCAATTTTGTGCTAAATGGTCACAGTAAGGTAGAGGATTGTCAGGTGGTCAGGCCTATTATTGTAGTATGCATGTGTGTGTGATGGTCAAGGTTAGGTAGTATTGCTCAAGAGTGGTGTGCCATTATGTGTTTTTGTGTTACAGAGAGGGGTTACGGGGATGGGTACGGTGTGTGTGTGTGGTGTTGTGTGCAAACTAAGTGGCCAGGTGATTAGAGAAATTAGAACATCCAGAATTGAGCTGGAGAGGGTTTGCTAAGTGGAGGTAAGAAAAGGTTACGATTCACCTCCCTGTATTTTTCTCACTGTATTTTTTGTATTTTTGTGTATGAAAGATGAAAGACAAAGATAAGTTTGTTGTAGTTTAAATAATCGTGGGCTTTGCTGTGTTTTTGTGTGTGTGTGTGTGTGTGTGTGTTAGTGTGCAGTTGTCTGGATAACCTGACCAAAGTTGGCTGTACCTTTTCCATTATCTCACTGAATTATTTCACTGAAAGTGAAAGTATTGTCTCGCTGATTGTTACTGCTAATTTCTTTCGATCAATGGATTATGTGCAAACTTTGTGCTCTCAGTTCATTGATGAGGACTCTGTCTCTGCCCAGACTAGGGAGATATGTTCTCACGGATTCAGAGGGCTAAAGAAAGTACACATTAAGTGTATTTGTGTGAGATTTAACCAAGTAAGGGGAATCGGAAGCAGACGATGGAGCACTTGCACTTCTCTAAGAAGATTAAACACAGAGAGAGAGTGCAACACATTTTAATTTGTCCCTTTGGCAGGTTGAGTAAGAACATAATGCCTTTGCCTGCGATGGATGAAGCAATAGAGTGGCTGGAGAGTACAGAGTGAGGACGAGCAGGGTAGGAAGTCAGATGGATTGAGAGAAGCAGGGATTGAAAGAGGAAAAGATGACAGGAGGAAGAGCTCTACAGAGAGAGGGATAAAGCCTGTCTTTTCTATACTTCCTGTCCCTCTTGTCGTATGATAGGCTTCCATTAAAGAGGCCAGCAGGGATTTGAATAGCTTTGATCCTCACTCAGATTAACGTCCTGCCAGGTCTCTCTCTCAATCCCTGTTTTATTCATTGCACAAAACAAAAAAAACAGGAAAACAACAGGCAGATGAAATCCTGATCAATATTAGTGTATCTCAATAATAACACCCCACTGACCCTCCAACACACCATCTTAACTTTTAGCCAGATGTGCATGCAAGTCAAGATTTTTAAACCCATTAACATACATGAATTTAAGTTTGTGTGACAAAGGGAACTAAGTAAGCAAGCAACACGCCAGTAAAGCACAACATAAGCATGGAGAAGGTCACAGTGCATATGCAGTGTTATTACAACTGAAGCTATATTAATGTAAAATAGAAGCACCCTGGAGGGCCAAAAGCTCTTCAGCTGTTGTCAACATCAACCGGCAGTCTCTGCATGTCCATGTATGTATATATGGAAATACAGTGTGTATGTGTTTATATATATATATATATACTGTAAATACTGTATATATGTATACACACATACATCACACGTGTATGATGATATGATCAGTAGATAGATTCACACATATCTTACAATGGTCTTTATCTTGTTTATACTTTACTTGCTCATAGATTCCTGACTTCTATCTTGTTTTCTTTCTTTCTTTCTTTATTTTTATAGACCCCTGGGCTCAGGGCGAGGCCTGGACGCCTCCAGTGGTATGCAGAGAAATGCATTTCTGGCAACCAGGTGATATGCATACACGCATCAAATCAGTGCCATAGAGGAAACAAAGAGAGTAAAAATGCAGGAGCTCCCGCTGAGATTGTTAACATTTGTGTTTGTGTGTAGATGGAGCCTTTGGAGCAGATGGTGGAAATGACTGCCAAGCTGTTTGAGTGTGACAGAGATGAGATGTACAACTACGTCCTCCGTCTGTGCAGTAAGTCACCTTCCTTTCATTCCCGCGTTTGTTTGTTCTTTTCATATTTCTCTCACTTGCGTGTGTGTATGCGTGTGTGATTCAACCTCATCGTCCCTTCTGGCCTCTCACTTGGCCCCAATCTCCTGCACAGCCATGACCTCCCAGCTCTGGATGTGTAAGTGTGTGTACAGTGATTTTTGTGTGTGTGTGTAAATTGGACTAGTCAGAAGTAAGCCAAAGACATGGTGTGATTGCAGCAGTGGAGAGTGGAGCTGATAACAGTTGTGATTGGAGTATTAAAGCTGATTGTCAGCCCATTAGCCCCTTTCCCTTGCACACACACTTACACACACCTCTAGTTGATGTGTTTCTCTAAATTACAGCATTGTTGAGGGTCGGTCAGTTGATCAGATTAGTGCTTTGATTGCCCTCTCTCAGCATGGAGCACATTGTCGGAAAATTACTCTCTGATTCAGCCTGTGCGGTGGCCTACATTTCAGTATAGATGTACAACCAGAAGTACACATGGCGTCGTTCACAGCTTTAACACATCACATACAGTATGTAACTAAAGGGGCACAACAGGCCTCCAAGTTATGGAATTTATAAAACGGGTTACATGATTGCCCCAAAACTGATGCAAATGAGTGAGGCCTGTATGGATTATGGATAGACCCAAAACTTTATGGATAGGCCAAACTTTTATTGGTTTTTTGCAAGATCATGCCCCACCTGTCCATCTATTTCACGAAAATCACTTCAATAATCCCTCTAATAAGCAGACAGACAGAAGAACAAATCAATGTGACAGCTGCCATCCAACATCCATTCATGGTGTGACCAAACCTTTTTTATTCTTTCAGAGGAGACAAACGACTGGCAGAAGGCAGACGCAGCATGGACTAAGATGCAGGAGGAGAACGTCATTCCCAGGGAGAGGACCCTGCGGATGCTGGCAGACATCTTGAAGAGTAACGGCCAGGAGGTTCCCTTTGACGTGCCTGAGGTAAAATCGCAGTCCCGCATCATGAAAAATGTCTCCGCATACTGTGTTTTGCCTTTTGTTGTTGTGTGTTCATTTTATTTTATTTTTGAAGACACAGACTCATGCATACTGAATAGATGAAGCAAGAGAAAAGCTCAACCTAAAAAAAATTATGTCAGCAGATTCTCTCCACTTGACCCCCACCCCCTCGACACTTTAAGCCTCTGTTCATTACATGCAGAGGAAACAGGATTGAAGCGCTGATCTGAAGTGTGGTCAATCAGACAGACTGGCTGATGAAAGGAATTATAGGGCCTGATCTGTCGGTAATGCCGGACTAATTTAGCCCAGCAGCTAAATGCCACCATATGGCTGCTGCTGGATGCTCCACAAAACTGAAAGTGAAGTGATGTCATCCAGGTTTGGTACTACAGTCATCTGATGTGTAAAAAACAAAACAAATAACCTCTTGTTTTCCTTTTGTTACATGTACTTTTTGCATCATGGCTTACTTATTCTTATTATTTCCTACTTCCTCTTAACTGTAGGCATTTTTGTGTATCCTTGGGTTCCACTGTTAGATGTGTGTGCAGTGTGTGTGTGTGTGCGCTCAAATAGCCCGAAGCATGATGAGACAGGAAGCGATTGCTATTGCCTGCAGCAATGAACTTGGTGACCCCTGGGGCTCTTGAGTAGACACCCCCGCGCCAACTCATATAGAGTTCATACACATGCATTCACACACATTCACACTTCTTCTGCCCCTGGGGTGCCCGCCCTAATTTGCCCCCAGCCAATACAGCTTAACCCCTCCCCTCAGAGCCACACGGGTGGCTGAGCATTTTGGGAGCCTGCGTCCAGCATTATTGCATTGTCACACACAAACTCACGGCCAGCAAACATTGCACACGCATTCTGACCCGTATAGTTTTCAAAATTGGAAGCCGTGTATGCTTGTTTGTTGCAGACTTGGTATGAACAAGCTGCCACCAAACATCAGGCCGAGTCGGCTAAATCAGCCAGCATCCCCACCACAGCTGAGAACGGGACTGAATACCAAGTCCGTCTGCTGGCCCTCTGCAAGAGGGGCAAAGTCAAAGGTAAGCAGCAGCAGTAAGTCCCAATATTGTTTTCCTGGATTAAAAACACACAAAGAACCTTTTCAATGCAGAAAATATTAAAACCCATAGCAGTAACTCTTGTCCCAGTAATGGCTACTGGCATTACTGGGACTGAGGTTGACTGCATTGTAAAGAAATTGCACATCCAGATTGGTTCAAATTCCAATCTATTATATCATATATATATAAGTGAAATGAAGCATCTGATGTATTTCATCACTGTAGCGGTCTATGTGAAAGCAGATTACCACGATAATCACTATCATAATCTGATTAAATGAGGATTGTCTCAGATTTTGCTGGTCTTGATTCCTTAAAATTGTCTCTCATACCCCCTTTATCTCTCTCTTTCCCTCATCTCTCTTTAGAAGCCTATGGAATGCTGAAGGAAGCCAACAAAAGAGGCGTAGCATTAGGCCCTGCCCACTATGACCACCTGATCCGTGCATTGTTGGCTGAGGGGTCTCGTGAGGATGCCATGGTTGTCAGGGACATGTAAGTCACTTGACATTTAGTCTGTGAGGAGAAATGACACCTATGACAAAGCTTGTTCACACACACACACACACACAGACAGAGGGGGGTGAAAAATGAGCCCCTTCTCCATCTGTCTGGCTTGATTGCTGATGTGATGTTATTGAAATTTTTTAGGATCATCAAGACACAATTATTATCTTGTCACAGGCCTAAGAAATTAATTGATTAAAAAAACAAGAAGGTCAAAATGACACAATTTGCAATTCAAAGTTGATGGGAAAGAACCAAAGAATCTTGACATTACACTGAATGTTTGCCTGACCGGGAATATCAATTTTTCTAACTATTTCTTGTATGTTTTACAAGATCTCCAACATAGTGCCACTTCTATTTGATTTCCTCATGCACTGGAGTTATTAAACGAAATCTGACTTTTTTCCACCCATAATCATTACAGGATGGAGTGAGCTAATCACCTCGTTTTCAATTGTAGTGTTAAGGTTTTTTAGTATTATAAGGCAAATCAAGTTAATTATAATTAAGTTAATAGTATCGCACAAAGACAATTTAAAGTTCTTTATAAAGGCAAGATGGGTACAAATAAAAGACAATTAAATGGAAATAAAATTGAGTAACAGCAATGAAACAAAAGTTTAAAGAGTAAAAGTCTACAGTGCAGTGACAGTAAAGCAATAAATAATCCATTTTATTTGTGTGTTTCATATCTAATAAATGGGAGTATTATGAATTGACTATACAGCAGGGATTGGTCTCTGAACCGAACACGCTGACAAATTCAAAACGTAGTCTGGTTCTTGCTGGTTCTTCCCCCGTCCACTCAGCCTCCATCGACGGGTCGCCTCAGGCTAAAGCTGCGTCTCTTCAATACACAAAGATTATACAGTGATTGTGTGCCGGCACACTAAGCTCTGTTATACGCTGGATATGAACTTAGTAAGCCCCAAGATACATGCACACACACTGGCGCATACAGATTAATTTTGTTTTTCTGAGAAGCGGATGATTTTGCACCAAAACATCAATCTTCCTCTGATTAGTAATTTATCGTGTGTTGTTGTGTCACCGGGGGCATATCGGCGCTTGAGCTTCTGGACAAATGGACGGACAGGCAGCAGTATTAGAGATTTGAGCTTAGTGCACCGCTGATCTTCTCAGCTGTTTGTCTTTTTTAGGTAATCTCCCCCTCCTTTCCCTTTTCTGTATCTGCTTTTGTCCTTTTCTTTGCATCCGCGTATTTGTGGGTTGGTAATACTTAGACGCAAATGAAAAGCAAATAATGTGACTCGCGCACTGAATAAAGTCACTAAATAACAATTTCTTCCTCAGCATGGCTCACTGTCTAATTAAATGTGAAAGAATCATATCAAGTTGAAACCCATGTTTCCATAAACACACAGTTCCTCTACAGACTCATCTGAAGTGGTTTATGGCATCCCTGCTTGGATAGAAGTGTCTTTTATTCCCACCCTAAATGATGAGTTGAGAAAATAGTCCAAAGGAAGGAA